>JAFBMS010000209.1:0-80000 GCA_019788955.1 Albula glossodonta
CTCTCTCTCTCTCTCCCTCTATCCCTCTCTCTCTCTTTCCCTCGCTCTCTCTCTCTTTCCCTCTCTCTCTCTCCCTCTCTCCCTCACTCTCTCTCTCTCCCTCACTCTCTCTGTCTCTTTCCCCCCCTTCTCTCTTTCGTTTCTGCTCATTTCGTTTACTTCACCTTTCTTTTCCTCTTCATCCCTCTTTATCCATCCTCAGCCACATTTTAACATAATTTTAAATGCTTTATCAGCAACCAAATTTGAAATAGCAAAATATATATATCCAAAGCATACATGTCTTTAATACAATTACAGTGTGCTAATTATGAGGAGTAATACATAAGAGTAATATACATAATGACAGTAAAACATGTTCATTCATTAGGGGCCACTTCTTCTCCCTCCCACCCCCTCTCTCTCCCTCTCTCTGTAGTGTATCTATCCCTCTCTCCCTCTCTCTCTCCTCTCTCCCTCTCTCTGTAGTGTATCTATCCCTCTCTCCCTCTTTCTGTAGTGTATCTCTCCCTCTCTCTGGCTCAGGGTGTGTGCGCGTTTACACCGTCAGGCACCGGGTGTCCACGTGCTTACACCGCTAGGCTCAGCATAGGAATATCTGTGCTTCGATTATAGTTCATTTCGATTCCTATAGACCATTTTACCATATGACTTGCTGGGACTGTAAAATTGTAGAACAGTGGATACAATCGGCACAGAGAAAGGAATGCAGCAAACTCCAAAGAAATGTATGCTAGAGAATTGCATGTATGAGTGCACGGTGTGGAAATGGCCCCTGGCTCTTTTTACATATATAATTTGGGTTATGGCATAAGATCACACCGGTCCCTGGGGTTTGCATTCATTAGAAGCAATGAAATATTGAATTAATGCAATATGATGACTCACCACCGGGAGTGCCGGTGAGCTTGTCTGGGGCTTCAGGGGTCACAGATTCACACAGACGGCTCTGTTTAATAGTGAAAACTCAACACACAGCAGTCAAAATACAACCTGTTGCTTTGAGTAATTGTTGCCTTGTTTATTTTAAAACAATGTGGCTTTTCTCACAGAATATAAAATCCCTCCATGACTGGAGTTAAACCAGCAGACACTGCCCCCTACAGGTCTGGAGTTAAACCTGCAGACACTGCCCCTACAGGACTGGAGTTAAAACTGCAGACACTGCCCCCTACAGGACTGGAGTTAAACCAGCAGACACTGCCCCCTACAGGTCTGGAGTTAAACCTGCAGACACTGCCCCTCCAGGACTGGAGTCAAACCTGCAGACACTGCCCCTCCAGGACTGGAGTCAAACCTGCAGACACTGCCCCCTACAGGACTGGAGTTAAACCTGCAGACACTGCCCCCCACAGGACTGGAGTTAAACCAGCAGACACTGCCCCCTACAGGTCTGGAGTTAAACCTGCAGACACTGCCCCTCCAGGACTGGAGTCAAACCTGCAGACACTGCCCCCTGCAGGACTGGAGTTAAACCTGCAGACACTGCCCCCTACAGGACTGGAGTTAAACCTGCAGACACTGCCCCCCACAGGACTGGAGTTAAACCTGCAGACACTGCCCCCTACAGGTCTGGGGGCATTGGGTCACAGTGTTTAGCAGAGGCACTGAGTCACAGTGGAGGGTCAAAGGACAGCGGTCTCTCCTGCTTCCGTGTTTCACAGCTTTAGACACAGCAGTGTTAGCCCCATTATCACAGAAGCTCCTCTCTTTAAATAACAGCTATTTCAAGCCTCCAGAGAACTGCACTAGCCCTGAGTCTGAAATCTTTCTTCAGTCCCACCATCACCATAGTGCCCATGATATCAATGATTTTTTTCCTCTCTTTTGAGGCTCAAACTCTTTGAATTGCAGTATTCCTTCTGACAGATCCACAGCTCTATTTCTGTTAGCCAATCAGGGGCTTGCAGTCTGCCTGCACCAGCTGCGCATTAAGTCCGCCACATTGAATGCACAGCTCAGTTGGGGGACTGCAGAGTGAAAAAAATATGACTCAAACAAATTCAAGCGGTCATCTGTGCTCCCTTAAAACAGAGGCGGGCTCTGAAGTCCCTCTGTAACAGGCTGGTTCAGTTATGCACAAGGAAAGGGTGGACCAATGGTTTGAGAACTCAGCTTTTAACCTGGAGGTTGCTGGTTCAAATCCAGGGCCTAGCCCCCATGCTGTGCCTCTAAAAAAAGGAAACTGAGCAATCCTGCCTCAGGTCAGCTTAGCAATTGATGAAATATCAGATCTGCCTTCCCTTGCTTTAAGAAAGAGCATCTCCTCTGCAGAATCAATACACAGAGACTATACATAAATAAATGTAGCTCTTCCCATTATGATTATAGATTGTTTGTACATTTAGCGGATAAATTAGATTGCTCTCTGTCCATGTGGAGACTCCAGACACATCAACCGTTATCCCAAAGAAAAGTTCGTTCTGAAGCCATAGGCCCCTTAAACCTTCATTACCAAATCCTCAAATGAGGGGGGATCTGGTCTTCTGGACCTGGCCACCTGGCACTGAAGGCTGAGGAGAGTTGTCATTTTCCCAAAAATGGGTGGAGCAGCAAAGAGCTGACAACCAACACACCAAAGCCAGCAAACCCAGCCGGGTTCCACCACAAACGCTCTCTCCGCTGGGGGCTCCCAGGCTGCCCCACCCCCTGTAGGCCCTGCCGCCCTCCAGGACTGGGCCTCCACACATTAAAGCACAACCAGGACAGACCAAACAATAAAGCATTTTAATCACAGGGTTTCCAGGGATTTCCTTCAACAACAACACAAAAACCATCAGTTTCCTTTGTGCTTATTTGGGTTTGAATAGCATGACCTGTTGTCTTGGAAACAGTGCTTTGGATCGCAGCTTGCGTGTTTTTTCCATGCTTTTTTGCATGCATGTTTTTTTCCAACATGGCAGGAGTTCTATGTGCCGTGTTTCACTGCGCCATGCTTGACTGTGCCATGTTTCTCTGCACCATGCTTCACTGTGCCATGCTTCACTGCATCATGCTTCACTGTACTATGTTTCACTGCACCATGCTTCACTGTGCCATGCTTCACTGCGTCATGCTTCACTGTACTATGTTTCACTGCACCATGCTTCACTGTGCCATGCTTCACTGCGCCATGAATCACTGCGCCATACTTCACCGCACCATGCTTCACTGCGGCATGCTTCACTGTGCCATGCTTCACTGCGCCATACTTCACCGCACCATGCTTCACTGCGCCATGCTTCACCGTGCCATGCCTCACTGTGCCATGCTTCACTGTGCCATGCTTCACTGCGCCATGCCTCACTGTGCCATGCTTCACTGCGCCATGCCTCACTGCGCCATGTTTCACTGTGCCATGCTTCACTGCGCCATGTTTCACTGCGCCATGCTACACTGTGCCATACTTCACCGCACCATGCTTCACTGCGCCATGCTTCACCGTGCCATGCCTCACTGCGCCATGTTTCACTGCGCCATGCTACACTGTGCCATGTTTCACCGTGCCATGCCTCACTGCACCATGTTTCACTGCACCATGCTACACTGTGCCATGTTTCACCGTGCCATGCCTCACTGCGCCATGTTTCACTGCGCCATGCTTCACTGCCATGCTTCACTGCGCCATGCTTCACTGCGCCCTGCTGTATTCCTTATCCTAACCCTTCCAGAGATCAAACATGGGTCCATAGCGGGAGTCCCTGTGCATGGGGGAATTTTCCCCAGACTACAGGACTACAGGACTGCCTTGATGCTGTTTATTCATTTATTTACATGTTTATTAAAACTATTCTTCATTTGATGAGCAGGCTGCAGCCAGGCGGCCATCTTGCAGGAGCGATGAAGGTGCCGGATCACACCTGAAAGGCAGGCGGCAGATCCCCTCCTCATCCGTCAAACGCCTCCATATTTTACATTTCCTGCTTTAGCAAAAGCAGCAGCGTGCGTTTCTGTCTCCGTACATTATTTATGATTCCCTCTCTCTTTAATGGGACAGAGGAGAGAGAGAGTGAGAGAGCGAGGCGTCAGACGCCCCTCCGCACCCTCACTGTGGCGTCAGGGGCCAAGCCTCGCCACCCTCTCTGCCCAGCAGTGGCAGGGCTGCCATGTTTTAATTAGGAAGGAGCCCCAGATTTTAGACACACTGGCACGGCTTCCTCAGCCCCCAAGATCTCCCTTTATCTCTCTCTCTCTCTCTCCCTCCATCTCTCTCTCACTCCCCCCTCTCTCTCTCTCTCCCTCCATCTCTCTCTCTCTCCCCTTCAGATCAGAATCCAGTCAGGGAATGTGGGTTACTTTCATGTGCAGAAGAAATAAATAAATAAGTAAACGGATGAATTTAGCAACTGAATAAATTCTCCTAAAAGGCAAACAGGAGATATTAAAAAATATAAATAAAAATTGTGCATTAATATACATAAACACACTATGCACACACACACAATTTGTGTGTGTGCACAGGTGCACAATGTGGGATAAGTATGGTTTTAATGGAAATTACAGGGATTAAAACAGGCCTGTGGGAGGGAGTAGCAGTCTATAGGGGATGTTTGGCTGTGTTTGGCTGCAGTGTGTAGCGGATGTTAGGGCTGTGTTTAACTGCAGTGTGTAGCGGATGTTACGGCTGAGTTTAACTGCAGTGTGTAGCGGATGTTGGGCTGTGTTTGGCTGCAGTGTGTAGCGGATGTTAGGGCTGTGTTTAACTGCAGTCTGTGGCGGATGTTGGGCTGTGTTTGGCTGCAGTTTGTAGCGGATGTTGGGCTGTGTTTGGCTGCAGTGTGTAGCGAATGTTAGGGCTGTGTTTAACTGCAGTGTGTAGCGGATGTTAGGGCTGTGTTTAACTGCAGTGTGTGGCGGATGTTGGGCTGTGTTTGGCTTTGGCTGGGCTGTGACTCACACTCTCGCTGGAGCCCCAGGGCGCTGGGGAACGTGCCCTGCTGTGACCTGCTTCCCTAAGACGCTCACCTCTTCATTACTACCAGCCAGACCTTCGGCTGCGACTCCAGCATGCCCCGCTGAAAGAGCCGCTCACCTCAGGCTTTACGATGTGATTACTGGCCTACATGTTTCAGAGAGTCTGTCTTGCATTCCGTGCATTTTAATAACAGATTATGTATGCATACAATTAATACTCCTACAAATAATGTTACTGCTGCTACTCCTACCCCTACTACAACTAATAATAATAATTATAACAATAACAGTAATAATTGTAATTATAAGTAGAAGACTGTTGACAGCCACTGCCTCCTGTTTTTGTGCTAGGCCATACGCAAGCAAGCTGTTACAGTGCTCTCTTACAGTGGACCCATTCCAAAGGATTTAAAAATAAAAACATAAAAATGTGAATGTGTCCAGCACAGGGAAACCCCTTTAAGTGGTGGAAGTGAGAGAGAACAGGAGGAAATGCACAGAGACACGCGGGAGGAAGCACACCAGCTCTTTCAGGAGGAAATGCACAGAGACACGCGGGAGAAAGCAGACCAGCTCTGGCAGGATGACTCTGGAGTGCTGGGGCAGAGGAGAGTGGAAATCTGGGTAAAAGGCAGGGGACCAGTGCTTGGGTTGGGACCAGCGTTTGAGTTGGGACCGGCATTTGGGTTTAAACCAGCACTTGGGTTCAGATTGGCGTTTGGGTTTAGACCACCGTTTGGGTTCGGATTGGCGTTTGGGTTTAAACCAGCGCTTGGGTTTAGACTGGCATTTGGGTTTAGACTGGCGTTTGGGTTGGGACCTGCATTTGGGTTCATACTCAGCTGGGAGGGCGTCCTGAGCCAGGGCTTATGTGGGGCGATAGCTTTGGACAGCAATGGCTTTGGTTAAATTTGGTTACAGGGAGTTTTGTTACCCTAACCCCTAACCCCTTACACTAACCCTCATCCCTACCCCCTGCTACAAACTACCCCCTACAGTTCACTCCAAACCCGCAACACCCAATACCTCACTCCCTTCCACTATGCCCAACACGTTAACCCCCACCCCCCCCCCACCAACTACACCACACACACTACACTTCACTCCTACCAACTACACCACACACACTACACTTCACTCCCTACCAACTACACCACACACTACACTTCACTCCTACCAACTACACCACACACACTACACTTCACTCCCTACCAACTACACCACACACACTACACTTCACTCCCTACCAACTACACCACACACACTACACTTCACTCCCTACCAACTGCACCACACAAACTACACTTCACTCCTACCAACTACACCACACACACTACACTTCACTACCTACCAACTACACCGCAAACACTACACTTCACTACCTACCAACTACACCGCACACACTACACTTCACTCCCTACCAACTACACCGCACACACTACACTTCACTCCCTTTCAACTAAAACGCACACACTACACTTCACTCCCTACCAACTACACCACACACACTACACTTCACTCCCTACCAACTACACCGCAAACACTACACTTCACTCCCTACTAACTACACCGCAAACACTACACTTCACTACCTACCAACTACACCACACACACTACACTTCACTCCCTACCAACTACACCACACACACTACACTTCACTCCCTACCAACTACACCACACACACTACACTTCACTCCCTACCAACTACACCACACACACTACACTTCACTACCTACCAACTACACTGCACACACTACACTTCACTCCCTACCAACTACACCGCACACACTACACTTCACTCCCTACCAACTGCACCGCACACACTACACTTCACTCCTACCAACTACACCACACACACTACACTTCACTACCTACCAACTACACCGCACACACTACACTTCACTCCCTACCAACTACACCGCAAACACTACACTTCACTACCTACCAACTACACCACACAAACTACACTTCACTCCCTACCAACTGCACTGCACAAACTACACTTCACTCCCTACCAACTGCACTGCACACACTACACTTCACTCCCTACCAACTGCACTGCAAACACTACACTTCACTCCCTACCAACTACACCGCAAACACTACACTTCACTACCTACCAACTACACCACACACACTACACTTCACTCCCTACCAACTACACCACACACACTACACTTCACTCCCTACCAACTGCACCCTCCACCCCTTACCCCCCTCATCCTGCCCCTGGCTTGGGCAGGGATGGCGGCCCTAAACCCCCTGAACCTCTAACCCTAACCGCCCCCAGCAGGGAGCCCTCTCCTGGGCAGGGACGGCGCCCCTAAACCCGCAAGCAGGTTTGTGGGTGAGTGTTTGTGTTAAGAATGCAATATTTTCAAAAGAAGATCACAGTTCCTGATTGTGTGTCGGGCATTTGATATTCACAAAGTATCTAAAAAGATGCAATAATGTGTGGCAGAGATATGTGAGAGTATCTCCCCTTTATGAGGAAGGTGAGGGACACCTTCACCTTCAGCTTCAGCTTCATACTCAAGCATTAACCCTCCCTGCCAGGCACACTGCCTGAGACCACTGGGCTGATAACATCTCAGCTTCCTGGCACTGTTCAGTTTAAACACTGCTGCCTGCAAACCTCCCAACAGGTGAACCCCAAACTGGGATACTACAAACCCCCAGAGTCCACCAAGCAGTCCCAGAAGGGCCTGTAGCAAAGAATTTTAACATATTGCAGCCTGTACTCCGGGAGTTTTTAGACCGCCTGTACCTCATATTTAATCCTAATTGGTCACCCCTAAATCAGTTGTGACACAACCCCCCCCCCCCCCCCCCCCCCCCCCCCTTCAATTTGAAATTATTACCACCACTGCCTCTGTTAGTCACTATTTTTATGTTTCAAAAATGATCATGTTTTACAGTTGCATATGACTAAATCTTCATTTGTTTCATACTTCCTCATCAATGTAGTGAATGCTCCATTTTATTTTCACACTTGTACAATGAGTGTTTCTGATGTGGACCCACTGTCCGTGACCTCATTTTAGACTCACTTCCATGTGCTGGGAGGTCAAAGCCAGGCCTGGCCTTTAAGCACATTCCTTTCATTTAAGAAAGGAATAATGAACAGACTTCAGCTTCTATTCTTCTCAACAATATAACTGTTCTCCAGAGTGATGCCCAGGTGCTTATCCAGGACCAGGTTTCTCACATAACCCAAAACAAAACAGTCTTAATTGATGCAGGACCAGCATCACCAATGATCATACATCGTTGGTCCAGTTGGGTCCAGCCCCTGGTCATGGGAGCACTCTTCTGTGTGGCCCCTGAGTAAAGAGCTTTGGGGCCCCACACATCTGGTGGTTATTATTACTTAGCGGTGGTTTGGCGGCGAGTTTCATTCCAGCTCGTGGCATATTGGTGACCAGGTTTACGTTTCACTGTTTTGATGACTAATTTCACATAGCACTGTTTGGATACTAGATTCACGTAATGGTGGTTCTATAGCTACATGCACACAGCATCACTCATCTGTGTAGCCAATCAGTAAAATGTTCCTTACTCCATATTTGACACTGTGGAATGGGTCTTTGTTCAGACCTCACTTTTTTATCAGTTTACAGCAGGAGACAATTCAGACTCTTCTGCCATTCAGCATCATTGGGATAATCACACGGAATAGGTATCTGATGCTCGAGCGCCAGGACTGACAGACAGGTGTAGCTCTGCATCACCTGCATGAAAATGAAGCCAGAGATCTTATGCTTACAAATTACTTTGGCAGCTTGAAACTCAGAACCTAATTGTCTGTTTTACAGAGCCCTGCAGCCAGTGCGCTGAATCCACAGTCTACAAAATAAGCCAACACACTTTCTGTGATACCCCTGCATTAGAATAATGCCAAACATATGTTCAATTAAACCATCTTTAATGCAAAGCAAAGACGGCTGCAATCACTGATAAACACAAAACACTGCTCATAGAAGAGGTCCATTTTACCACAGTCCCATGCAGTTTCCGAAGACTATTAATGAAACAGCATGATCAAAAGCATCACTGCGTCTGCCCTGCAGTGTAGGGGAGCCAAAATGGTGGGCTAATTAAAAACAGCATTCATTAGCGGATCACTAACTACCCTTTGAGGGGCAGTTTCAGTTCTGAGCTTAGACCGGGAGCCAGATTGACATTTTAGTTGATAAATAAAGAAGAAGAGAACAGAAGTTAACTCTAAACACACAATATTCACAAAACTAACTTCTCTACAGGTGCATTCATCTCCCAGCCAAACATTTGACAAACAAGTGGGTTTTGTTTGTATGTGTTCAGCTCATTCCTATTAGCTGCAGTAGATAAAATGTCACATTAAAATATTGTTACTGTCATGTGTGAATATATTGCTGTGCATTTATCTTTGTAAAAACAGAACTTCAGACCAGAGATGCACGACACCCTCTACACCCTAACACTATACTCCAATACTGTACTCTAACATTAGTCTGTAACACTGTCTCACATTAATACTGCATTCTAACACTACACTCTAACACTGCACTTTAACACTACACCCTAACACTATACTCCAATACTGTACTCTTACACTAGTCTGTAACACTGTCTCACATTAATACTGCATTCTAACACTACACTCTAACACTGCGCTTTAACATTACCCCCTAACACTCATTCTAATGCTGCACTCCAACACTAAACTGTAACGCTGCCCCACTTAGCACTGCCTTTCAACACTGCACTTTAACAATACATTCTAGCACCCGTATTCTTCCCCTGTCTCCTGGCCTCCAGAACATCATTAATGATTAAGGGGAATTTCACAGCTGCTGAATTTTTCCTTAAATCACTTCCTCTTTCATTTTCCTGCTCTCCCTTTTTATCACTTCATCTGTCTCTTCCTCTCCCTGGCCCTCTATCCATTTTTCTTCCTATTCGTCCTCACTCTCTCTCTCTTTCCTTTACGCTCATATTTGTCAGTTTTTCCATTTCAGTGTGATGTGAAGATTTCTCCTTTCTCACTCTCTTCCTCTTTGATCCTCTTCCTCCTCTCTCTCTGATTAGCTGTGGTCTAACATTGTTCAGAGGAGGCTGGGGGTGTAGTTTGGTGGTGAGGGAGTCAAATTATTCTTCAGTTCCACAGAGACCCCCCCGATGTGACACATGCTCCCATTATGTAGAAACCAAAACACAGTTATGTTACTTCAGGTTGTGTCTGTAGCACTGCTGTCTTATATTTCCCCTAATAAGGAAAACTAAAAATGCCCAAAGTGATTTCATTAAAACCTTTTCTAAATTCATCAAAAGCCAGACAGACATAAGGGTGTTTGACACTAGTATGACCTTTAGCAAGTGCTAAACCATTTTATCCAGCTATCAAGACCTGTCTGTGTTCACACATGCGAGAATCAGCCCACTAATGTACAGTGTGGTAATGTATAGTCATTATAACCTTTCATATAGTGTGGAAATGCAGAGTCATTATAAACTCTGGTACAATGTGGTAATGTAGAGTCATTGTAACCTCTCGTACAGTGTGGTAATGTAGACTCATTATAACCTCTCGTACAGTGTGGTAATGTAGACTCATTATAACTTGTCATACAGTGTGGTAATGTAGACTCATTATAACCTCTCGTACAGTGTGGTAATGTAGACTCATTATAACCTCTCGTACAGTGTGGTAATGTAGACTCATTATAACCCTGTTGCAGTGCAGTAATGTAGACTCATTATAACCTCTCGTACAGTGTGGTAATGTAGACTCATTATAACCCTGTTGCAGTGCAGTAATGCAGACTCATTATAACCTCTCGTACAGTGCGGTAATGTAGACTCATTATAACCTCTCGCTCAGTGCGGTAATGTAGACTCATTATAACCTCTCGCTCAGTGCGGTAATGTAGACTCATTATAACCTCTCGTACAGTGTGGTAATATAGACTCATTATAACCTCTCATACAGAGCGGTAATGTAGACTCATTATAACCCTGTTGCAGTGCAGTAATGTAGACTCATTATAACCTCTCATACAGAGCGGTAATGTAGACTCATTATAACCCTGTTGCAGTGCAGTAATGTAGACTCATTATAACCTCTCATACAGAGCGGTAATGTAGACTCATTATAACCCTGTTGCAGTGCAGTAATGTACGCTCATTATAACTTCTCATACAGAGCGGTAATGTAGACTCATTATAACCTCTCGTACAGTGTGGTAATGTAGACTCATTGTAACCTAACACACGCTCATAGTGAGGCACAAATCTGTACCCCCACGCATGCATGTGCTTAAAAACTCACAGGTATACACACATCCACTCTCACACACACACACACAGCACACACCCATACACACATACTCTACAAGCATACACAACACAGGCACACACACACTATGCACGATGTGCAAACTCCCACTCAATCCCACGCGCATACACACACACACAGGAGAGTTTGATAGGGGCTAAAACCTCCTTCTCCAGCTCCTCATTAGCGCTGCTCCGGCTGAATTCCGCCGCACGCTTAATTCCCACTGAATCCTGCACCCGTGCGATATACTGCCTGCATACTTATCGCGCGTTTCTATTTAGTCAATACATCGGAAAATAGTAATGTCTGTATGATCCATCGTCAACAGGTCTGAACAAATTACTACATTGCCAAACAAACAGCATTCATTTAACCAAGTGCGAGGCCATGGAGTGCTGAGGTGAACAAACATCTACCAATGAGATATTTTTATTAGGAAGAACGTCTTTTTCTATCGGTCTAAATCCAGATTTCTTCGCTGCCAACGAAGATTGCAGGAACAAGCAGCCACGGCATGCCCGCGCGTGGCACGGGCGACACAATACAATCGACCTCTTCCTGAATATTAGTCCCTCTTCACCCTCGCGCCACGGGGTGTTTCCCTCTCAGATCACGGATCATTAAACCTCGGCAAAGATTTTTTTCTCAAGATCAAAGTAAAAAAAAAAATCTGTTGTGCGCCAGTGCGGTACACCGCTGCGACCGGTTATTTCCCCTTCCCCTTCTTTCCTTTTTTTGGGGGGGGGGGGGGGGGGGGGGGGGGGGGTTGGGCTGGGGTGGAGCAGGTTGGATGAAATACATGACAATTAATTGTATCGATATATAATTACTCCCGTGTTTCGCAGTATGTACAGGAACAGCTAATTGTGTTCGTTTAAAACTGCCTCGGTGGGCGTTGCTGATCCCCCCACACCACACCACCCGACTGTAATTAAACCAAACTTCTTCACTGAATTGACTAATTAGCTAATCACAGAGGGGGGCTGCGGACACAGCGTGGCCGTGACTGTGCTTGCACGTGCAGAGATCATATCACCAGGCGGATTTTGGCATAAAATGCAAAGGAGCGCGAATTCATTTTTCACTGAGCTGAACCCTGCGCGCCTCGCGCGTAGCCCTCTCTGCCACGAGCACCTACAGCAGCCTGTCACACGGCTAATCAAACAGGTAAAACGGGCAAAATGACACGCATCCTTGGGGCTTAACTGATCTCCCTAGACGGCCGTGTAATCTTTAACTACATACATAAGTACGAGGAGGTGGGGGTTGTAAGACAACGTGCGAATGAGATGAAAGGACAGAGACGTGCCTCGGGCTGGAGATTGCGCCAAGACCTGGTACTCACTCAGGTTCTCGCAGGTTTTGGAGGCGCGGCGGCACACGGCATTCTCTGGCTGTTTTAATTCAAGCTGCTTTTCTGTTCCCTCCGGTACACGGACCCAGCGCACACAGCGGTTATCGTGATCATTTTCTGAGAGAAGTTCCTTTTCTTGAGCAGGGAGAGAGAAACGAATGCAGCATGGTATTGTTGGTGTTCCTATATGTCACACCCCTCTCTGCCCGCTTCTCTCACCTCCTGCGCGCACCCGCCCTGGCACTCAGAAGATGCGGTTGATCTTCTCTGTCTCCCTCTCTCTCTCTCTTTCGGTTGACGCCGCTTGATGTTACCGACTGCGCGAGGCACCTCGGTTCGTCAAGCCTGCTCCATCCATCCGCGCGGCGGCTGCCTCTGCTCTGCTCGCGTGTACCACGTGACGTCGGAGAGCTAACCCACCCGTTCGCAGTCCGTAACGAATTGCTTTCTGCTGTCCAGCGCCCCCCAACGGAGCGACGGGGAAACGTCGAAGGGTGAATAATTAGAATCACACAAGGAACAAAAATATAACTAAACTGATAGCTAAATGAAACATAACATTAATACACGATATCAACAATTGTTTACGATGCCATAAAAACGTGAGCTTGCGCTTGTTTGACTGATGCTACTGCCTTTATTTCTGCACAGTTCAAATCAATGAAATTGACAATATACATTTTTTGTGCTCGCAGTGCCAGGTGCCAAGGCTCACACTATAAACAAGTGTATGTGGGGCAACTATGCAGAAGAATGACGTCAGCAGATAACTGCATTATTTAGTATGATTTCCCGCTGTCGCTCGCTTTAATCTCAGAATAAGATGAATAGCACAGGAAACTGGATGCGTCAACGTCCCCAAATATTGTGCAAAATATTCTAGGACCGTGCTTTAAATATTTGTATTTGCGTATTTCTGCCAGACATGTTGAAATTGAAGTTGGGGGCGTACTCTGTTCTTGTCGAGATGGCTTGTGAAAACCTGTTCAGTTCGTTTCTCATTTGCGTCTGCCCCTCCATCTGACTGGGTCTGCTCCACTCCCAGAGAGCAGAGCCTTTAAACTGAAAAGCTTTGACTCCCAGAGAGCAGAGCCTTTAAACTGAAAAGCTTTTGTCCTCCGCATCACGATCAGCTATGCCTTGCTAATCCCCCTCCTCGCCCCCAGTTTAAGCCCCACCAGTGTGAGTCTGTGTAAAACATTCCCCCCACTCCCCCGTATGAACAGTGAAATATACAGAATAATTGCTTCAATAAACCTTTACAATATATGAGCCAATATAGATACAGCTGAAGTTTTCAGCTATTTCAGTATTGTAATATTCATTAATATATATTATATTAATATTAATATATACTACAATATTGATGTATGCTGTCAAGCATTGAAGAATGTCTACCAGTATATATATATACTTACAATACATTAAATTATCTTACATTTCTGTGAACCCCCCTCCCCCATAGACCCCCAGTGCAGGTGAGGAGCCATGGTCAATGTGGTCAGTGTGAGGTAGCGGTCAGTATTTAGCCATGGCTGCGAAAATCAGGTGAAGGACCAGCTGTCTGTGGCACGCTGTTGGACCTGTCACCCTGAATAAGCATTTGCTCTAAGCACAGCCCAGCGGAAACATTGAGAACCCCTCCCCCCACACTGTAATTGTCTGTGACACTGTAACACTGTGACTGTAACACTGTGGCACTGACTCTAACACTGTGACTGTAACACTGTGGCTCTCACTCTAACACTGACTATAACACTGTGGCTCTGACTCTAATACTGTGACTGTAACACTGTGGCTCTGACTCTAACACTGTAACTGTAACACTGTGGCTCTGACTCTAACACTCTAACTGTAACACTGTGGCACTGACTCTAACACTGTGACTGTAACACTGTGGCTCTGACTCTAACACTGTGACTGTAACACTGTGGCACTGACTCTAACACTGTGACTGTAACACTGTGGCTCTGACTCTAACACTGTGACTGTAACACTGCGGCTCTGACTCTAACACTGTGACTGTAACACTGTGGCTCTGACTCTAACACTGCGACTGTAACACTGTGGCTCTAACTCTAACACTGCGACTGTAACACTGTGGCTCTGACTCTAACACTGTGACTGTAACACTGCGGCTCTGACTCTAACACTGTGACTGTAACACTGTGGCTCTGACTCTAACACTGTGTCTGTAACACTGCGGCTCTGACTCTAACACTGTGACTGTAACACTGCGGCTCTGACTGTAACCCTGTGTCTGTAACACTGCGGCTCTGACTCTAACACTGTGACTGTAACACTGCGGCTCTGACTCTAATACTGTGACTGTAACACTGCAGCTCTGACTCTAACACTGTGACTGTGACACTGTGGCTCTGACTCTAACACTGTGACTGTAACACTACGGCCAGCAGGGCTCCAGTGCCCTGCAATGCTCACACAGTAATGACGATGGTGATGATGAAGGTGATTAGCAGTGGCAGGGCTGGGTGGCGTTCAGGGTGAGCTGCAGATTGATGTGCTTCTGCGGAGAGGAACACGCATCATAAAGGCACAAACGAGCAGCCATCCCTCAACAGCACCCAGCTATTTTTAGGTTTTAGGGGATGGAGCTGAGAGAATGAGAGAGCAAGAGAGGGAGACAGAAAGAGATGATGATATGTATTCTTCTTGAAAACTACTATACAACTGTTATCATTAATGCTACTGTTGTTTTTTAATTGTTATTATAATTGATCATTGTGATTACTATACTTTTGAAATGTCTGTTTTATATTATGTCATACCAATTGAACTTAATTTAACATTTGACAGAGAGAGAGAAAGATAAGGAGAGAGAGAGAGACTGAGAGCAAGAGGGACAGACAGAGATAGAAGAGATAGAGACAGTCGGAAAGATAGAGGAGATACAGAAAGAGAGAGACAGTCAAAGATACAGGAGATAGAGAACAAGAGAGACATGCAGGAGGTTTTTTCGGAGCAGACCAATGGTGGTGGGTGGGGGGGGGGGGTGAAGAGTTCCCCTGGTTCTGACAGGCAACGTGTAAAAGATTCACCACACTTCCGCACACTCTGAGAAGGGGAAGGAGCCTGCCTGCGGGGTGGGGGTGGGGGGGAGCAGGTCTTTTGAAGAGTTTCTGAATTAAGGTAGAGCAGGAGGGGCGTGGGAGGCAAAGGTCAGAGGTTTATCTCTTTTTAGACAGCGTGCTGCTCAGCTCTGACCCCTCAGACAGCGCGCTGCTCAGCTCTGACCCCTCAGACGGCGCACTGCTCAGCTCTGACCCCTCAGACGGCGTGCTGCTCAGCTCTGACCCCTCAGACAGCGCGCTGCTCAGCTCTGACCCCTCAGACAGCGCGCTGCTCAGCTCTTACCCCTCAGACGGCGCGCTGCTCAGCTCCGACCCCTCAGGGCTGGAGTCTGAGGTCCCTGTCCCAGAGGAATGTTACTGCAGGTTTACTTGTGATGGCGGAACATGGCCAGTAGGTGGCAGTGGCTGTGTTTGATTTATAGCTCCCCTGGCTGTGGACTGACTGCATCACAGGAACAGCCCTCAACATTTACAATAGAGTATTTAAAGACCCCTCGAATGTCTGAGATTCTGATAATGAGATAACCATTCACAATATTACTACTATTACTACTGCTACTTTTACTATTGCCCTTATAACACAGCTATTACTGCTTTATTACCACTAGTAATGGCTCCCATCTGGATTGTAAGAAACAAATAGCAACAGTAATAATAGTAATAATCATGAAAAACATCATGAAGAATATGATGATGATGACAGGACACTGTTTGAGTTAGCTTTACAAATGAACTAAAACTTGCTGATTCCTGTCTCTCATAAATCCTCCCTTTACAGTTATCAAATCTGCAGTAAGTATGTCATAAAAGAAGCAGAAAGATGGCATGCTGCAAACCCAGTAATATTGAATGCATATTTATCTCTGTTCATAAAATGGTGGGTAATGAATTGTATCTGTCGACTGCGATGTGTTCTGTCTGTTACATTTAGAAAATCTCTTATCTTTCAATATCACAATGTTCATTCACCCTGGAAAAATATTATGCTTAAAATGCTGTCAGCTGACTCAGGAGTTCCAGAACTCCTTTTTTAAAAAATGTAGAGCCTGATAAAATTGCAGTTGTGTGATATCATATGCTTGATGCAGTATGTTTAGTGTTAGAAGCTGTACTTACAAACATTGTCATTAGCTGTGTGGAGTAGTGGTCAGTGTGCTGGACTCTGGACCTGAGGGCAGCAGTGTGGAGTCGTGGTCAGAGTGCTGGACTCTGGACCTGAGGGCAGCAGTGTGGACTAGTGGTCAGAGTGCTGGACTCTGGACCTGAGGGCAGCAGTGTGGAGTCGTGGTCAGAGTGCTGGACTCTAGACCTGAGGGCAGCAGTGTGGACTAATGGTCAGAGTGCTGGACTCTGGACCTGAGGGCAGCAGTGTGGAGTAGTGGTCAGAGTGCTGAACTCTGGACCTGAGGGCAGCAGTGTGGAGTAGTGGTCAGAGTGCTGGACTCTGGACCTGAGGGCAGCAGTGTGGAGTAGTGTTCAGAGTGCTGGACTCTGGACCTGAGGGCAGCAGTGTGGAGTAGTGGTCAGAGTGCTGGACTCTGGACCTGAGGGCAGCAGTGTGGAGTAGTGGTCAGAGTGCTGGACTCTGGACCTGAGGGCAGCAGTGTGGAAGGGTTGTGGGTTATACGCTCATATTGTACATTATACAGCGCTGTCTCTTGATGCAGGTGCTTTACCTTTGTGTGACTGGGTTCCCTGATGTGTCAGGCATAGGAGGGAAGCCTGGGGTTCTCTTTGATCAGAAAAGAAGTGATGAGGTCAGAACGCATAGTCATCTCTCAGATTGTGAGTCACACACACACTGCATACCTCAACTCACACACACGCTCACACACACACACACACACACACTGCATACCTCAGCACGCACACACGCACACACGCACACACACACAAACAGCATACCACAACACACACACACACACACTCACACGCACACACTACATACCTCAACACACACACACACTCACACACACACACTGCATACCTCATGTCTCTCAGAGAGTGTGTGTGTGTGTGTGTGTGTGTGTGTGTGTGTGTGTGTGGAGGTATGCAGTGTTTATGTGTGCGTGAGAGAGAGACAGAGTGTGTGCATGTGTGTGTATGTGTTGAGGTATACAGTGTGTGTGTGTGAGAGAGAGAGAGAGAGAGAGAGAGGAGTGAACATCTATGTGTGTTGAGGTATACTGTGTGTGTGTGTGTGAGTGAGTGTGTGTGTGTGAGTGTGTGTGTGTGTTCACAACTTACTGAAATCATGCACATTCTTCTACATAAAGTATACTTCACACCCGTTCATTGTCATGCTGTTTGTAGCTTGTTGGTTGCTGTCAGTAATTCTGTACATTTGGTCATGCTAATGGCATTGCTTTGTATTGTGGTTAATGTCTCTGTCATTCCCGTTCATACCAAGCTACTGAGCAACAGCAGGTCCTTATCATCCCATTAGCTGGTTATTATGCACTTATTACTGTGCCATAAAAAGTAGTGTCATTAAGTGAGCTTAAACATTAAAATTAACTTTGTTCTTCACCATACCTGAGCACTATTTTTCTGCTTGGGCAAGAGGGCAGAGTGCCCCCTGCTGGCACACCATTGCCAGTGCTGTTTTCCCAGGAGGTCCTCAGTTCAGGCGCTACGCAAACTCAGCTCTGCTGAGGGGAGGAACACAGCGTGCCGTGGCTGCCGGCTAATGTGAGTTTAGAGTTTCATGTTTCTGCTATTTTTAGACTCTTACACAGAATCTCCCTGCCCCTTGCCAGTCAGTTACTCTGATTTAGCGCTCCTGTTAGCGGAGCACTCCGTTAGCGCCGGTCGTGTTTCCTGCTGGCTGGCATGAGGCAGGCCTGTAAACAGCTTTTATGGAGCAGCAAATGAGCTTTTATGGGCCTGCATTAAAACCCTGGATGGCCTCATGCTAAAGAAGGTCTCCATCACATCACTGGCTCTTCATCAAATCCTGAATCTGTTCTGAAGGGTCCGATAACACCAGACCGGCACGATTTTTAAACACATTTGTTCAGAGCATTTTTACGCACATATTTCATACGTGATTCCGCTCTTCCCCTCATCGTATGTATATTCTACACATTTGTGGCATCACTAAAACAACTTATGCCTCCAATGTAATGACTGCAGGTTATAGACACATTTATTTGAAACAAAATGTATTATGTTTATTTTTCTCATTCCTGACTAAAATGGATATGGTGGAGGCATACCCCCCACTGATTCCAGCGACCCACGCTTCTGTCCATACTGCACACACCAGCCCGATACTGCCTGTGCCACCAGAGGAACACAGAGTTTAACTGTGTTTGGTTCACAGATCAGGTCTGCCTGAAGAGGCAGCTAGAGAGTGATCAGAGTGGTGACTTTAACAGACTTAACCCCTATAGTTCCCCTGCAAGTTTGAACCAGCTGGTGCTTTGCTCTAATGTTATCAAATGGATTGTGATGTCATGGTAGCACTTCAGAACAAAGGACATGGGGCTTCACCCAATGGGTCAATCAGGACATGGGCTTGTGCCACATGGACTAATCAGTTCATGGGCCCCTACCCCCATGGACCAATCAGAGGACCCTTATCCTGTGTTGTTATGGGTTAGTCACACTGTCCTGCTGTATCAGCCAACACACACTGGCACACTGACTTAAAGAGACGGGGCCCTGCTAAAGCGGCTGTCTCTGTTTAACTGCTCCCCTGCACGAGAAACTCTCTGGAGTGTCAGAGGTAATGAGACATTATTGATTATAACGGTATACAGAAAACAGCCTGGTCTTCTCTCACAGCAGATACACTCAGATTACTGAGATTACCGTCTGCATCAAACTCCTAATGAACACACTCATCGAGCCGTGCGTCTGGGATATCCCTCATTCAATGTGTGTGTGTGTGTGTGTGTGTGTGGGTACCTTAGTACAGACAGACATGCCCCCCCCCCCAATTGTATCTGGAGCCCCAGAGCTCACCTTACAGCTCATACAATGAGCACCCCTGTGTCCTGGTGTGTGCGTAGTGACCAGGATGTGTCTCTTGGATAGGATGTGCATCATGCTAACACTAAACACACAGGAGTGGATGAGACCGACATGCTAACTCTAAACACATAGGCGTGGATGAGACTGACATGCTAACACTAAACACACAGGAGTGGATGAGACCGACATGCTAACTCTAAACACATAGGAGTGGATGAGACCGACATGCTAACTCTAAACACATAGAAGTGGATGAGACCGACATGCTAACTCTAAACACATAGGCGTGGATGAGACTGACATGCTAACACTAAACACACAGGAGTGGATGAGACCGACATGCTAACTCTAAACACATTGGAGTGGATGAGATTGACATGTTAACACTAAACACACAGGAGTGGATGAGACTGACATGCTAACTCTAAACACATAGGAGTGGATGAGACCAACATGCTAACTGTAAATACACAGGAGCGGATGAGACTGACATGCTAATGCTAAACACATAGGAGTGGATGAGACCAACATGCTAACTCTAAACACATAGAAGTGGATGAGACCAACATCCTAACTCTAAACACATAGAAGTGGATGAGACCAACATGCTAACACTAAACACACAGGAGTTAATAAGATTGACTTGTTGACACTAAACACACAGGAGTGGATGAGACCAACATGCTAACACTAAACACATAGGAGTGGATGAGACCAACATGCTGACGCTAAACGCACAGGAGTGGATGAGACCGACATGCTAACAATAAACACACAGAAGTGGATGAGATGAATATGCTAACGCTAAACACACAGGACTGGATGAGACCAACATGCTGACACTAAACACACAGGAGTGGATGAGACCGACATGCTAACACTAAATACACAGTAGTGGATGAGACCAACATGCTAACACTAAACACACAGTAGTGGATGAGACCAACATGCTAACACTAAACACACAGGAGTGGATGAGATTGACATGCTAAGTCTAAACACACAGTAGTGGATGAGACCAACATGCTAACATTAAACACACAGGAGTGGATGAGATTGACATGCTAAGTCTAAACACACAGGAGAGGATGAGACCAACATGCTCACACTAAACACACAAACACACACACACAAACACACAGAATGAGGGCTATCCCAGACAGCAGAGCTCAGAGACTCTCTCTGACGCACTTTATAAACCCCCCACACCAAACCCCCGACACCCCCTCCCCCAATCACCCTCGGGCCGTTACTATGGCAACCCCCGAAATGAGAGCTCGGAGCCCCAGGAAAAAAAATAAGAATGCAAGAGATGCTGTGTGAAAAAAGGGGTGGCCCAGAAAAGAGTGAGAGAGGGAGAGAGAGGTGGGGAGAGGGGGCAGACAGAGAGTGAAAGAGTGAGTGAAACAGAGAGAGTGACAGAGAGAAGCGTGCAGTGGCCCTCAGGGCGTCTCACACTGATGAGCTTTTATTTCACTTTGGTGTGAAAATTTGTGGGTTTTCTTTAGACTGAGGGGAAGGTGATGAGGCAGGAAGCTGCCGTCATTTAATGTCAGGATAACACTTGGTTATGCGCTGGTTCAGCGTTGGTTTGACTTGTATGGCTGTTCCGTTAGGGGGAGCGATTCTCCAGGCTGCAGCTGTGAATGGGACATGGGCACACAGGTCTGGGTGGGGGTGGGGGGTACATAGCATAGAACACCTCTGAAAATAGCCTGTTACAGTAACCCAACAGGCAGACAGACATACATATTCCTGTTAGCATTTATAATTACTCCATAAACATGCTGTCACTGTAGCCTATTTATAGACAGTTACTGTTGCTTAATAGTGCATACAAATACTTTATAAACATGTAGTTACTATAATCTAAGCATATATAAGATTGGTTAGAAGGTACTGTCTGATAGGCCTGCAGTGTGGAGGTATAAGAGGTTACTTTAGGGTGTATAAGCTTGTCAGTACCATGAATGAAAAGTCCATTTTATGACTTCCTTTATAACTACACCTGCAATGTGACCCCCCCCCCCCCCTTTTCTCAATACCTTTATAAACACAGAGCTGTCACCTCCATCCCCTCAACTGGTACAGTCAAAAACCAGTCTTAAATTACGATTCCACAAACCCCTCTGAAGTTTCAGGGGATTTGTTCTGACACTTAAGAAGTCATAAAGTCATTTTTCAGCAGGGCTGGCCACTCTGCGCTGAATCGTTCTGTAAAGTGATTCTGAGATGGTGGGCAGGTGCCTTACGGTGATGCACATGCGGTCTGTGTCTGAAGGCACCATGTTCCTCACGCCTTCAGAAAGCCACAGCGGTTCTCTGCTCGTTATGTAGCCTGATTCTGTCACTGAGCCCCTTTATGATCAAACTGCTGCTGCTGGGGAAGCTGTGTGCTTCCTTTCTGTGTGCTCCTCCAATCAGAGGCATTTATACTGCACCAGAACACTCCTTTCATCCAATCAGAGGCATTTATACTGCACCAGAACACTCCTTTCATCCAATCAGAGGCATTTATACTGCACCAGAACACTCCTTTCATCCAATCAGAGGCATTTATACTGCACCAGAACACTCTTTTCATCCAATCAGAGGCATTTATACTGCACCAGAACACTACTCCATCCAATCAGAGGCATTTATCCTGCACCAGAACACTCCTTCCATCCAATCAGAGACATTTATACTGCACCAGAACACTCCTTTCATCCAATCAGAGGCATTTATCCTGCACCAGAACAATCCTTTTGTCCAATCAGAGGCATTTATCCTGCACCAGAACAATCCTTTCATCCAATCAGAGGCATTTATAGTGCACCAGAACAATCCTTTCATCCAATCAGAGACATTTATACTGCACCAGAACACTACTCCATCCAATCAGAGGCATTTATAGTGCACCAGAACAATCCTTTCATCCAATCAGAGACATTTATACTGCACCAGAACACTACTCCATCCAATCAGAGGCATTTATACTGCACCAGAACACTCCTTCCATCCAATCGGAGGCATTTAAACTGCGCCAGAACACTACTTCCATCCAATCAGAGATATAGACACTAATCCAGGACACTCCTCATTTCCAATCAGTGACCAATCAAGAGCTAATCTGAGCTAAATAAGATTTTCTTACATGTGCATATGCATGTGTTTGTGTGTGTGTGTGTGTGTGTGTGAGAGAGTGTGTGTGTGTGTTAGAGAGAGAGAAAGAGAGAGAGAGAGAGAGAGAGAGAGAGAATACACATATATTGGTCAACTAACATGGGCTAATCTTTGGTACATGTCTGTCAGATGTACAAGACTGGAGATCATTTTGTACTGCTTATTCATTGTAGTTTTTTTAAACATAATACGCTTTGGTAGTCTATTCTTGCAATGGCAGTAAAGCCAAATGAATTACTTTGAAATAAGAGAGAGACACAGTGAGGGGGAGACTCAGAGAGACTATAGAAGGCCCTTGAAGAGAATGTATTAAGTAAATTAGCTTTAATTAGTGAGTTCTTTTCTGAATCCATAGCCATTAGAAGAAATAAGTTGGCTGTGAAATTCATTTCTCTGGTCTGCCTGCCATAAAAGTCCTTGATCTGTTAAATGAAAGCTCTCCCCTCCACTGTCCTGTGTATGTGAGCATGACTGAAAACAGCTGCTTTTCTGCTTACCATCAGAGAGTAATTGGAAGAAATTAGCCATTAAAGAGGTAGGAGCTCGCTACCACACAAGGCGCTGAGTGTGGGACAGGGTGCATTGTGGGATATAACAGGAATGGTGTGATTTGGTTACAGTGATTAATGCACTATGGGAAATAAGTGTAGGATCACACAGCCGATAAGGAAAACTCAGTCTGTCTTTTTTGTCCTTGCTTGTTTTATGTGTAAACAATGCCATTCTCACTGATAAAGACAGAGGTGAGCCCAAAGTCATCTCCCTCACATTCTCACCTGTGCAGACAGAATTTTTAACATCTCCATAAATCCATTTGCCCTTTAGCGGTGTATCCGCAGTCCACAGAGCACGAGTCAGAGTCAGACCCCTCATGTGCAGCTGGAGGCAGACTGTTGCTTCCTGAATGACCAGAGGGGGTCACCGGTGAGCAAAGAGACATGTAATGTCCCAAACGCACACTGTGCCCTATTTCTAGCAATTTTCTGAGTGTGTAGTACATAGTGTGGGTCATTTTTGTTACACACTATGCACTGGATAGTACAAGTATACGCATTAACAGTGGTGGCGATCCGATCCGAGCGTGGTTGCAATGGGCACTATTGTTCTGTGAATGCAACGTGAAACGGGAAGGGAGGTACCTCCTGCAACCAGAAAATTTCCGCAATTGCAGTAGCATCACCATCACCATCAACACGTTTACGTTTACGTTTCCTGAACGTAAAATACTATCAAGTGTGTTCACTTGTACACTAACAAGTGAAAGCTTTCTAGAATAGTGCACAGTGTACACGCAATAGTGTTCTTTTGAGACATGGGGATAGACATCCCTACTGAACCCTCTCACCCTTTAATTATAATCTCCATAAACCCTCAAAGGGGCACTCCAGTGTTTGGCCATTTTTGTTAGAGAACATCCCACCAGTAGCATTCTCATGTTTGTTCACTCACTCCAGAAATCCTCAGAGCAATGGGCCGGACTACAGCATTTTTGAGAAATAGTGAAAGTCCACAGAGTATTGCCAGGAAGACAATCCAGCCCAGTGGATTAGATCTGCCGATTAGCCTGCAGAAGAGATAACTACTGCAGAGCTAAACAAGGACACTTCAGGCACTGCACGCTCCCTTCTTTCTCAACTGAGGAACGTGAGACTTCTCGCTGTAACATCAGCAGGCCATAAGATTATTTTTGATTGGAGTGATTTTATTTTCCTGTTGTGAGTATTTAGTTTGATGACTAATTCAGAACTAATGATCACTTTTATTCGATGTGAGGCTGTGACTGGCCCGCCTCCTGCAGCCCCACACTGAAGATTCAATGCAAAATAACTTCCCTTCTATAGCACCTTCCATACAGCATCATGCATCACAGCATGCCTCACAGACACAAAAGATAAAACAGATGCTGGACCTAATTTTGACCATTTTTTTGTACACCTGCTTTTCTCAAGGCAATAGCAGCAAACGTTTAGGAGGGGACAGTTTCTGTTGCTTTATCCATTCCACCATTCACAAACTATATTTGCGATCATAAATTTCACTTTGAGTTTTTAATGCTTTATAACACAAAGTATAAGTATATGGCTCAACGATCCTATATACCAATACCAGGGCCATGTAATACTGCTGTCTCTCATTAGGACACTAGCACTGTAAAGGGAAGGGACATGTGTATGTGACACACTGAGGCTGTAGATTCAGGGGGGCGTAATGTGGACCCACAGATCTGGGTCACTGTGCAGAGAAGGGGACTCCCATGTTTATCGGGGGGGTGGGGGGGGGGACTGGTGCCCCAGACTCCCTGCTGTGCTAGATTGAGCGGAGGGGACATTCCTGCCCGTTGCCATGGTGACAGATGGCCTGGATTCCCCCAGGTAGAACACCAGGGTGGGGGGTGATACGCCACCCTGATTGGCTGAGCTCTCTCTCCATGGGGAGTGGGGGGGGTGAGTCAGACTCCACTCCTATCTCCTGCCTCTCCGTTCCAAACACAGGGAGGCTGTCTGACACAAACGCCAGCAGCACAAACACCCAGAGTACTCTGGGAAATCCTTGCTGCTGGTCAAACACAAATGACCGAATCAGAGCAGAGCACCTGACCCCTTCACCGCTGAAGACATGGGTCAGGTGTTCCTTATAGAAGACCTGACCCCTTCACCGCTGAAGACATGGGCCAGGTATTCCTTACAGAAGAGCTGAGATCGCAAACATGCAGGAACACCAGAGTCTTACAGAAAGATCAACCTGTTAAACCAGGTGCCAGACTCTCTCTCTCTCTCTCATGGCGACAGTTAAAGGCTTACTCAGATATATTCTGCCATTTACACAAATATGAGTCCATGTTCCATTCTCTCTATGTCTGGGGATAGAAAATTACCTCCCCTCTCTATTTCAATCAACTATGGCACTCAGATACACAACTGTGCTGCAATGTCTGCGAAGGGTGTATTATAGTAAATAACGTGAATTATTCACGGGAAACCCCAGGTCCTTGTGATGTGTGTGTTATATTCACGGGAAACCCCAGGTCTGTGTGATGTGTGTGTTATACTCACGGGAAACCCCAGGTCCGTGTGATGTGTGTGTTATATTCACGGGAAACCCCAGGTCTGTGTGATGTGTGTGTTATATTCACGGGAAACCCCAGGTCTGTGTGATGTGTGTGTTATATTCACGGGAAACCCCAGGTCCGTGTGATGTGTGTGTTATATTCACGGGAAACCCCAGGTCTGTGTGATGTGTGTGTTATATTCACGGGAAACCCCAGGTCTGTGTGATGTGTGTGTTATACTCACGGGAAACCCCAGGTCTGTGTGATGTGTGTGTTATATTCACGGGAAACCCCAGGTCTGTGTGATGTGTGTGTTATATTCACAGGAAACCCCAGGTCTGTGTGATGTGTGTTATATTCACGGGAAACCCCAGGTCTGTGTGATGTGTGTGTTATATTCACGGGAAACCCCAGGTCTGTGTGATGTGTGTGTTATATTCACGGGAAACCCCAGGTCTGTGTGATGTGTGTGTTATATTCACGGGAAACCCCAGGTCTGTGTGATGTGTGTGTTATATTCACGGGAAACCCCAGGTCTGTGTGATGTGTGTGTTATACTCACGGGAAACCCCAGGTCTGTGTGATGTGTGTGTTATACTCACGGGAAACCCCAGGTCTGTGTGATGTGTTCGTTTCACAGCAGTTTGGAGTGTACCCTTTACAGCTGCCTGTGTGACCCTGACTCACCATAGCGCTGCCTGTGTGGCCCTGACTCACCATAGCGCTGCCTGTGTGGCCCTGACTCACCATAGCGCTGCCTGTGTGACCCTGACTCACCATGGCGCTGCCTGTGTGACCCTGACTCACCATGGCGCTGCCTGTGTGACCCTGACTCACCATAGCCCTGCCTGTGTGGCCCTGACTCACCATAGCGCTGCCTTTGTGACCCTGACTCACCATAGCGCTGCCTGTGTGACCCTGACTCACCATAGCGCTGCCTGTGTGGCCCTGACTCACCATAGCGCTGCCTGTGTGACCCTGACTCACCATAGTGCTGCCTGTGTGACCCTGACTCACCATGGCACTGCCTGTGTGACCCTGACTCACCATAGCGCTGCCTGTGTGACCCTGACTCACCATAGCGCTGCCTGTGTGACCCTGACTCACCATGGCGCTGCCTGTGTGACCCTGACTCACCATAGCGCTGCCTGTGTGACCCTGACTCACCATAGCGCTGCCTGTGTGGCCCTGACTCACCATGGCGCTGCCTGTGTGACCCTGACTCACCATAGCGCTGCCTGTGTGACCCTGACTCACCATAGCGCTGCCTGTGTGGCCCTGACTCACCATAGCGCTGCCTGTGTGACCCTGACTCACCATAGCGCTGCCTGTGTGACCCTGACTCACCATAGCGCTGCCTGTGCAATACTACGGCGCAATGCTTTGGCTATGCTATGCTGATGTATGGTCAAGCCAATAAAGATCATTTGAATTGAATTGACAGCAGCACAGAGAGGCAGAGAGACAGCGGCACAAACAGACAGAGGGACAAACAGACAGACAGGTCTACGCATTCCTCAGGTGTGCTGTATCCTCTCTGAGGAGAATGTCTGTATCTGGGGTGCATTCACTGATTACAGGGGCTGTGCTGTGCCTTTGGCTACCTGAGCTTATTCATCAGCGCCCTCTAGTGGTTTGTACAGAACACAGCTACTGTCTCGCTTCCTGCAAACTGCAGTTTCACTGAGTAGCAAGAATGAAGGAGGACCTTTTTTCATTTTGGTGTGAGAGCCTTAGTTTCCTCAGATATCGAGTATTAACCCAAAACTTCTCATGTGTTCTGAAATTAAACAGACTTTCCAAACACTTTCCATCTGTAAAACAGTACTATTAATGTATTATTTGAAAATGTAATTAACACAATTATAAGCATGACTCTGTCTTCTGTCAACAATCTCTGTATGGTCAGACTTCAGGATGCAGTCATCAGCACCAAGCCCTGTGCAGAGGAGGAATGCGCTTACACATTTCACAAGTGCAAAATGACTTTATTATATTTAAATCTAGTATAACAGATTCCACTATGCTCAGGGGAGCGGTCAGACTAAACCTCAGCATCAGTGCAGAGTCATGGTTCAGCTGGGACTGCAGAGTCATGGTTCAGCTGGGAGCGCTGAGTCACGGTTCAGCAGGGACTGCAGGGTCATGGTTCAGCATCAGTGCTGAGTCATGGTTCAGCATCGGTGCTGAGTCATGGTTCAGCTGGGACCCAGGCCTAAACTTCAGCGTTTTTGCTCCATAAAGAGCAGGGTGAGTTAACTAAGCTATGCGGGGTCCACAGAGAGCAAACACCCTTGTCTGCATGTTCATGTCAAGGTTTAAAAAAATGAGTGTGGATTGAATCCCAGTCTTATTCTCTAACGTTGATTATATTTCTGTCTTGGTCTTGAATGTTCCGTGCATTTTGGCCTTGTCCTCTGTTGGATGAATTATGGCCTATGTCCCCATGTTGCCTGAATTCTGAAGTCTCAGTTGACTGTAAATTCAAACATTCACTTCAAAGTGTCAACTCAGCATCCTTCCAGCAAAGGCACGACATCAGCACGTATCTGTAACCCCCAGCGCACTGCAGCAATGTTCCGTCAATGTTTGGACAATGCTGAGACAATGCAGTCAGCTGGCCAGGCTGGCATGGGGACACCAGGGCAGAGATGGCTGGGAGGCCCTGCAGTATGATGAGAAAAAACTAAATTAATCCTTCCACTGTCATGAGGGAACTCCACTCATAACCAGGTTACGAGTTCAAACCCCAGACTGGGGCACAGCCACTGAGAAAAGGCATTATATCAGAGTCTCACTCACTCACACTCACTCTCATTCACTGACCTGCTATCTCTCTCACACACACTGTAACTCAAAGGCTCACTGACTCGCTCAGAGGGCAGGGCTTGTGTACCGTGGGGGCAGGTCTCAGGTAACTCAAAGGCTCACTGACTCACTCAGAGGGCAGGGCTTGTGTACCGTGGGGGCGGGTCTCAGGTAACTCAAAGGCTCACTGACTCGCTCAGAGGGCAGGGCTTGTGTACCGTGGGGGCGGGTCTCAGGTAACTCAAAGGCTAACTGACTCGCTCAGAGGGCAGGGCTTGTGTACCATGGGGGCGGGTCTCAGGTAACTCAAAGGCTCACTGACTCGCTCAGAGGGCAGGGCTTGTGTACCGTGGGAGCGGGTCTCAGGTAACTCAAAGGCTCACTGACTCGCTCAGAGGGCAGGGCTTGTGTACCGTGGGGGCGGGTCTCAGGTAACTCAAAGGCTCACTGACTCGCTCAGAGGGCAGGGCTTGTGTACCGTGGGGGCGGGTCTCAGGACATGAATGCACGCACACTCCCACGGATTACTGCACGGCAGACAGGGCAGGTGGTCAGATTGGCTGCGCAGTCGGCGCAGACAACCAGGTGTCCACAGGGCAGGAAGACCAGAGACACAGGCTTGTCCATGCACACCTTACAGGTATGCTGCTGCTGCAACTGCTGCAGCTGCTCTGCCTGCGCAGACTGCTGCCCTCCAGCTCCTCCAGCTGCACAGAGAGAAAGAGAATGCAATATGAGGAAAAATTATCAGTAATAATCAAGCACACAAAAGCAGCCAGATATATGGCCACACACTGCAGAATTAAGGACATGAAGAGGAGATCTGTGCATGTGGACATCTCCTGGGTATTGTTGTCTGGGTGGGCTTTAGGGCAGAGGCTCATGGGTATTGTAGTCTGGATGAGCATTTGAGGCAGAGGTTCATGGGTACTGTAGTCTGGGTGAGCCTTTGAGGCAGAGGCTCATGGGTATTGTAGTCTGGGTGAGCCTTTGATGCAGAGGCTGATGGGTATTGTAGTCTGGGTGAGCCTTTGAGGCAGAAGCTCCTGGGGACTTCGGTCTGGGGGCCCCTGGGTTTGTCAAAGGACCCCAAGTGATGGTAGAATGTATCTTGTGTTTTAGTAAAAAATCATTGGCATATTGACATATCTCATAAAAGACTTTTTCCTTCAGGTGAAATAAGCTTTGGTTGGATTACGCTTAGTAAGTTATGGTTTGATCTCTGTTAAATATTAAGTATTCAATATTTCAGAAATGAAATCAAACAGGGGCCTTACCATGCCCTGAGTCAGCACTCCTGGGGGATGATGGCATCTGTGGCCCCCTCTGGAAAGCACAGACATTTACAGACATTTACAGACATTAACAGACATTTATGTTTCCTGATGGGAACTGTGCTTAGTCAGCACATTCAAATTAAACATTACCCACATTTTATTTTCTCATAAAACAGGCATAGGTGTTCTTTAGCACACAGTAACTAACGGAACAGTACTGCACAAAAGAGTGAGAAAGTGCCTCACCACCATCCCCCCAGTGCTGGAGTGGGACTGCTGGATTCTGCGGACATATTCACGGCCTTTCAGCTGGACCAGAAACCCACATCTGACTCAGCCAGAGAGAGACAATCCATCATATTTCACAATAAAAGCCTTTGTTTATGACACATTTATGTAAGCATTCATCCCTAATGTTTAAAAGGACAGGCCAGCTCTGAATGCGTCGCACTGACAGCTCTGTCTCCCTCAGCTTTAGTATGAGAAACAATTACAACCTGATGCATGTCTCCAACTGGAACCACTCATAGTCACAGGGTCGGAACAGAGAGATCGGAAAAAACATATAATGAGCAAGCCATTCACCCAGCTAGACTCTCAATGTACCTGCAGTCTACAGAGCATCTAACACTTCATTAGGTTTGCACTCCAAGGGTCCCTGTCCCTACATGACCTGGCAAGCTCTTCAAAATGCTGTGAAATGAGACTTCCTGATGTCGGTACAGAATTTGCCCTAAACTAAATTACAGGCATGCCCCCTGTCCTGCTGGCCAAGCCCATTCTGAGGACAGGGCTGGAGCTGAGTGGCTGTAGAGATACACCGGTGTGCCTATCAGGTGTGCCTCTCAGGTGTGTCTGGTATGAGCCTGCAGAAGCTGTGCTGCGTCAGCTGTTGCCGGTTACCGTGGGAACCATTTAGCGTGTTCCTGCCAGGGGTCGTCTCCGGGCTCCCAGTTCCTCAGACCGCCATCGCAGTGGAAGCACTTCACATTGTCCCCATGTCCTAGGAGAGACACACAGCACCGCAGTCACCATGCTGCCGGCCTTCAGTGCACATGCTCGGCAACCATGCAGACAGCCTTCACTGCACCCACGCAGTGTCTGACAACGCGTCTGCAAGACACGCACTAATTTTTTTCCGCAAAGGCTGCCTGCGAGCTCATTGGTGTCCGCAGTTTTCTGAGGTTGGATTTTGTTGACCCACAAAAGTCAGTCTGTGTCTGTATTTATTACAAAAGAGCTAACAGAGGATTCTCCAGCTCTGAATATCCCCTCTGACTGAGATCCCCATCAGTCCCAGGTGGTGAGGGATAATTCTCAAAGCTGGGTGGTGCTGTGCTGTGGTTTAGACTGCACCTATAAGTTTGAGCGGAGAGAGCGCCACACACCCTGCAGCTGCTGGCAGAGGCCAGGCCAGCCAAACCTGCACACCCTGCAGCTGCTGGCAGAGGCCAGGCCAGCCAAACCTGCACACCCTGCAGCTGCTGGCAGAGGCCAGGCCAGCCAAACCTGCACTCTCTGCAGTGCTCCAGGACCAAAGGGTTAGCCACCTTCCATCTCAGAGTTAAACAGGTTTCCTGACTGAGCCAGTGCTGACTCTGAATGGCTGTATGACTGCTTTGCTTTTTGGAGCCTCAAAACCCTACCTGTCCAAATGACAACATTACCTTAAACTTAGACATTCAGCCAGGCCTTCATAACAAAAGTGCACCCAGGCAACAAAGACAATATCAGGCTGTCAGCATCACAACCAATAATTGCGGCCATCTCACCCACCTACAGCATCTCACCCACCTACAGCATAACAGTGAGCGTCACAGTACAGGCAAAGACACTGAGACAGGGTGGGTTTGGGAATACAGTGATAAGCAGGAGACACAAACACAGTCAGACCAGGAGAGACGCTCAGCTACAGTGATAAGCAGGAGACACAAACACAGTCAGACCAGGAGAGACGCTCAGCTACAGTGATAAGCAGGAGACACAAACACAGTCAGACCAGGAGAGACGCTCAGCTACAGTGATAAGCAGGAGACACAAACACAGTCAGACCAGGAGAGACGCTCAGCTACAGTGATAAGCAGGAGACACAAACACAGTCAGACCAGGAGAGACGCTCAGGTATCAGGGCTAGTTGGGTGGAGATGCAGGTTAAACAGGTGGGTGTTCAGGCTGTGGTGGAATCATAACACATGCAAAACTCAAATTCAGGTACCAAACATCCCATCAGCATGCCACAGTGTGGTGGGGGTATGCCACAGAATGGCAAGGAGAGACAGGCAGTTCTGTTTTTAAACCCTCACACATTTACATGTGCATATTTTACTTCCCTCATAAAACGCCTCTAGCATTTTTTCCAGTCAGTGTGGAGTAGAATGTGCCACACATTTTAACTATTTACAAACTCAGAAAAATACGTGAATACTGTTACTGAATGGCTGTAATATGTGTGAGAGGTTGTAGATGGAATGTTCTATTTGTAATATTCAGCCTCAGCGTGTGATCTCCACTGGACTTCTGTTTTCACAGTACTTTCAAAACATGTTTTTACTCTTATTCAAAACGATAACTTAGCATTACAGCGGTCGTATTTATAGTATATTTGTGGACTGCATTGGTCACAGTCGCTTCTGCTCAGACACTACACAGAAAAGCGGAGATAATTCTGCCGCTAACCAGAGTTTTCTACACACACGTCATGACAAAGCACCTACAATTGTTCGGAGGGCGAACAAAGCCCCAATTAGCTGCAACCGCTGGAAGATTTCACTTAAGTTATTTTTCTTTGATGATTACATAAATTAAACATATGATTTTGTGCATTCAACTGAAATTAGCAATGGAAGCTCAACAGGGACAGAGAGCATAACATTTCCAATGACATTCTCGAACTGTCTTCAGTAAAATGTATTTTGTCGTTAATTACTGCCACAGGTTTTGCAAAAATTAAACAGTTTTGATGAGGTAAAATTTCTAGTCATTATGTTTCTACAGGTAAGTTATGTTTGCGGATTTGCGCACCAGTGTAGAAGAATCCAGCTCGTGCCAGGACCTCCGGCCGAACGGCAGCACCGGTCGGCCAGTTGTGGTACGTGCTCAGCCGTGACTCCTCTCTCTCCATCTCCGGATATACCGCCTGCTCTCCGCCCGCATCGTCCTCCCCTGTCAACCTCTGGAGTTCACTCAAAAGCTGTCCGTCAACCGAGTCGGTGGGCCTTGGAGGAAGGAACCCTGGAAAGCGGCCTCCGCTGCTGCTGGCAGGTGGGAAAGGCGCGCTGTCAGCACTCAAAACATAGTCATCGCGACACCATGCGTCTCCGGGGTATTTTTGGGAGGTCTTGAGCCTCTTTTCTCCCGTGTCCATCTTGCGCTCCACCTAAAATAAACGTCGGCACACCTCTCCTTTCACCGGACACTCATTTCGGATCAAGCTGCGTCGCACCGGACAGACCAGCGGGAGCTGCTCGCACAGCACGTGGAAAAGGCTTCCAGAACTTTTGACTGAATGGAGCCGGGCAGGGATCATGCGCTAGCGCCGTCCCAGTTATCTTTGTGATGGTGTTGATCTGTTTCACAGACTTTATTGATGGCGGCCAGATAGAGCTGAGGGTGGGAAAAAAATGAACACATTAATAAATCTCCCTCGGGAACATAATATCGGTCCGATATCTCTAGGTGGATGAATTATGAAATTATTATGTTGTATTTTATTGTGATTTAGGACGACTTACCGATGAAAAGTTGACAAATCATAGACAACAGAGCGAAGTTGCTCACCTGATGGTGTCAGTTTCTCATATGACAGTAAGCTGTTGGGGGAAAAGTGGATACCAAGATTTTTTTCCATTTTTTTATGTTCAAAGGCTTACATTAATACATGAAAATAAAATTCAATGTTGAAAGAAAGTTAGCCTACTGAACAGTAGGCTATAAGCTTATATATTAAGTATTTTGCAAAGGTAAGAAAGTGATTGAATGCCCATGTAGGCCTATGCCAAATAGTTAGAGAAACTAAGTCATACCACCAGCCATTATTTTCTTACTGCACTTGAACGTGTAGATCAGGGCGTTCATAACTTTACCAGAAATTCTACAGAACTAATGTTTTTTAGCTATCAAGACAGCACAAATGATCAATATGTAATTGACTGACTGGTAAGAATTGGTCTGAAAATAATCTGAAACAGTATTGGGAGACGTGTGGAGAACCCAAAGCATTGTTCAAAACTCAAGAACAGTGTTCTTCTGGGGTTATTTGCTCATGACCTGTTTTGGTACGAGCCTACAAGGACCCATTCATGAACCCTTCATGACCCATGCGGTAGGCTGATATGTAACAGTTAATGTTTCTGTATCACTGAAACAATCATGGTTATATAGTGCCAAATGATCCGTAAATGGTTCATTCATGGTCCTATAGGTTTGAAAAGCTCAACTACATTCAGGCCTGCGACCAAAGAACCCTTCGAGTAAATGTGTTTCTCTGCTCCAAAATGGACACTCCTCGTTCCATCACAAACATAGAGAATGATTCGAATCTTGAAAGAAAAACTGAATTTTAAAAGGAGGCTACTGAGAAGGCTACAATGGTTGCTACTACTATCTCCCTCTATTCCAAGTTCAAAATATGGTATTTCGATCTTGGAAATAAAATAGTATAGGCCTAGGTATGCGAGTGCAAACAATTTTGAAATTGATCAAAATCGAGGTTCAGTAATGTACTGCATACGTTATCAATGCCAACTGCGACGCAATAATATGACAGGAAAACGATTTTTAACCAAAGTTTCCTATTGCCGCTGGTGCTGTCACCAGTGCTACACAATCCCGTCCTTCACTCCGCATGGCCACCTCCCGAAACCGGTGTTGGTGACGTCAATCCCCTCGGCTCAGACCCCGGATGAAGCTGCCATAGGGGGGGAAGTGGACAGGGCTTCACAATAACTGGAGGTGTTTTAGGAGGAAAGGAAAAACGGTAAAAAGAAGCCACCGTGGAACGAAATTGTGAACTGTTGTGTACTGCAGACATTTGAAATATTGTCTGCACTGTCTTCTAGCCGGGAAGTGAATCCGAGCGAACAGGACAAGCAGAACTGAGCCGCGGGACTTGGTGCTGGGTATACGTGCTGTGTGAAAAAACACTGCTGGCCAGCTACTGTACTGTGCTGAACTGAGGAGGAAACACGGCGATCGGAGAGACAGTGACTGAAAAGCTCCACTTCAATCCAGGGGCTTATTTAATGAATTAACGTTATGTCTGCCACAAGCATTGACCCTCAGGTAGGCAGGACGGGAAATGCCGGGCCATGGTGCTCGGATCTGAAGGCCTTTGCAGCAAGGAAGTGGAATTTGCATCCAGCTAGCTGCAAGAAGCGATGAGGGATAACGCTAGCAATCAAGCGTTAGCTAGCTAGTTGGTTTGATCGCATTTTGAACGTATGTGACATGAAGATTGTGTTACGCTGGCTGAGAATTGTTGCATTAAAGTAGTGATAAGCCAGCGTTTGATAGCCAGCTAAATATAATCACGTTACGTGTTCCGCTTAAATCTATGTAGCTGTGGGACTGTTTGCGGGAAATGTAATCGGACTGCCACAGTCATTTACCAGAAGCTATCTGTAGTTAACCAGCTTGATTTCAGATTGCTGGCGTTAGCAATCTATCAATCTCAGTCCCAGATTGCGTTGACAGATGATGGATATATAGTGTGATGACTAGCTATATTTGTGTGATGATATTTGCCAAGTAATATAGCTATTGGTAGCCTGTATTATCTGCGAACAAGCGTTGCTAGCGCTAGCTATCCATGTTTCTTGCGTCCAACGGGAACCGTATCTTCCCTTCCTGTTTTTTTTTCCTTCTGGGTATTGACTAACAGCGCAATGTGTTGCTAGTTATGTGTTTCTTTTTTGCATGTTACCCGTTGGAAATGGAAATGAAGAGACCAAAAGGACAAGACTCTAAAGGTAAGAAAAATGCCGAGTGATTTATAGTGACTAGCTAGCGAGTTGCATGGCCATCTAGAAATGCATCATGCTAGCTAGCTTGATAACTTGTAATTCTTTTCGGGGGGGGGGGCTACACATGTGGTTCCCCCCACCACCCCACCGCGGAAGATCACAGTGAAATGTTAGAACATGGCATATACCGGGGATAAGCGTGTGTCTCTGGATGATGTCCAACTGGCTAGTCATACAGCTAACGCCAGCGAGCTGGCTGCTAGCAACATTCCACGATGCACCAGGCTAACTTGCTAGCAAGCAGAACGTTGTCAACAACAAGGCCGGGGATCCGACTCTCACGACTCCTGGCAAGTTTGTGTGAATCAAACCAGCCTGTATTTGTTATAAGTTGATCACCTGACATCTTATCTTAGACTTACTGTACAGTTAAAAGCACTGAGTGTATCCAAGGGGTATTTAGCATGACGTTGCTATACGGTAAAAGCATACTGAAGCATCACTCATGGTAGCTTCAAATTTGACTCACACATGGATTATGTCCGAATTTAAAACTGTTGGGTAACAGTTGCAGGTGTCTTTTTTTTTGTGTGTGTGTTTTTTTTGTACTCAAGCAGGGTAGATTATATTTGCACTTCAGCCAGTTAAAGTTAGGACAGCTCCTGTTCTATCCTTGGCAGATAATTTCATAATGTGTTGAGGTGGCATTATGCTGTGAGTTTCATCACCCCCAAAACCTCAGGTTAAAGTGTCATGACGCCATATATGTTTTGTTGCAGTATACATTTGATATGTTTATCCTTAAAAATCTTATTTTATAATCAGAGACATCTCGGCCCAATTCAAGCTTGTTACAGAAATGGTTTGGGTGGTTTTAGTTTTCTTCAACAGATTTACTCTCAGACATGATTCTGAAAATATGCAATCCAAATAAAGTTATTATAAATATCTAAAGCACTGATTCTTCTTGACTCTTGCTGGCGCACACAGACTTGAGTGCAGGTAGATGCTAATGGATAGACAGTGCAGGGCGTAGCATTACGCCGCAGGTAGCAACAGACAGTGTAGGTCATAGCACTAAGGTGCAGGTGATAATAGTGCAGGGCGTAGCACTAAGGTGCAGGTGATAATAGTGCAGGGCGTAGCACTAAGGTGCAGGTGATAATAGTGCAGGGTGTAGCACTAAGGTGCAGGTGATAATAGTGCAGGGTGTAGCACTAAGGTGCAGGTGATAATAGTGCAGGGCGTAGCACTAAGGTGCAGGTGATAATAGTGCAGGGCGTAGCACTAAGGTGCAGGTGATAATAGTGCAGGGCGTAGCACTAAGGTGCAGGTGATAATAGTGCAGGGCGTAGCACTAAGGTGCAGGTGATAATAGTGCAGGGTGTAGCACTAAGGTGCAGGTGATAATAGTGCAGGGCGTAGCACTAAGGTGCAGGTGATAATAGTGTAGGTCATAGCACTAAGGTGCAGGTGATAATAGTGCAGGGCGTAGCACTAAGGTGCAGGTGATAATAGTGCAGGGTGTAGCACTAAGGTGCAGGTGATAATAGTGCAGGGCGTAGCACTAAGGTGCAGGTGATAATAGTGCAGGGCGTAGCACTAAGGTGCAGGTGATAATAGTGCAGGGCGTAGCACTAAGGTGCAGGTGATAATAGTGCAGGGCGTAGCACTAAGGTGCAGGTGATAATAGTGCAGGGTGTAGCACTAAGGTGCAGGTGATAATAGTGCAGGGTGTAGCACTAAGGTGCAGGTGATAATAGTGCAGGGCGTAGCACTAAGGTGCAGGTGATAATAGTGCAGGGCGTAGCACTAAGGTGCAGGTGATAACAGTGCAGGGCGTAGCACTAAGGTGCAGGTGATAATAGTGCAGGGCGTAGCACTAAGGTGCAGGTGATAATAGTGCAGGGCGTAGCACTAAGGTGCAGGTGATAATAGTGCAGGGCGTAGCACTAAGGTGCAGGTGATAATAGTGCAGGGCGTAGCACTAAGGTGCAGGTGATAACAGTGCAGGGCGTAGCACTAAGGTGCAGGTGATAATAGTGCAGGGCGTAGCACTAAGGTGCAGGTGATAATAGTGCAGGGCGTAGCACTAAGGTGCAGGTGATAATAGTGTAGGTCGTAGCACTAAGGTGCAGGTGATAATAGTGCAGGGCGTAGCACTAAGGTGCAGGTGATAATAGTGCAGGGCGTAGCACTAAGGTGCAGGTGATAATAGTGCAGGGCGTAGCACTAAGGTGCAGGTGATAATAGTGCAGGGCGTAGCACTAAGGTGCAGGTGATAATAGTGCAGGGTGTAGCACTAAGGTGCAGGTGATAATAGTGCAGGGCGTAGCACTAAGGTGCAGGTGATAATAGTGCAGGGTGTAGCACTAAGGTGCAGGTGATAATAGTGCAGGGCGTAGCACTAAGGTGCAGGTGATAATAGTGCAGGGCGTAGCACTAAGGTGCAGGTGATAATAGTGCAGGGCGTAGCACTAAGGTGCAGGTGATAATAGTGCAGGGCGTAGCACTAAGGTGCAGGTGATAATAGTGCAGGGCGTAGCACTAAGGTGCAGGTGATAATAGTGCAGGGTGTAGCACTAAGGTGCAGGTGATAATAGTGCAGGGCGTAGCACTAAGGTGCAGGTGATAATAGTGTAGGGCATAGCACTAAGGTGCAGGTGATAATAGTGCAGGGCGTAGCACTAAGGTGCAGGTGATAATAGTGCAGGGTGTAGCACTAAGGTGCAGGTGATAATAGTGCAGGGCGTAGCACTAAGGTGCAGGTGATAATAGTGCAGGGCGTAGCACTAAGGTGCAGGTGATAATAGTGCAGGGCGTAGCACTAAGGTGCAGGTGATAATAGTGCAGGGTGTAGCACTAAGGTGCAGGTGATAATAGTGCAGGGCGTAGCACTAAGGTGCAGGTGATAATAGTGCAGGGCGTAGCACTAAGGTGCAGGTGATAATAGTGTAGGTCATAGCACTAAGGTGCAGGTGATAATAGTGCAGGGCGTAGCACTAAGGTGCAGGTGATAATAGTGCAGGGCGTAGCACTAAGGTGCAGGTAGCAGTAGGCAGTGTAGGTCATAGCACTAAGGTGCAGGTGATAATAGTGCAGGGCGTAGCACTAAGGTGCAGGTGATAATAGTGTAGGTCATAGCACTAAGGTGCAGGTGATAATAGTGCAGGGCGTAGCACTAAGGTGCAGGTGATAATAGTGCAGGGCGTAGCACTAAGGTGCAGGTGATAATAGTGTAGGTCATAGCACTAAGGTGCAGGTGATAATAGTGTAGGTCATAGCACTAAGGTGCAGGTGATAATAGTGCAGGGCGTAGCACTATGCTGCAGGTTGTAATAGATAGTGTTATCAGAGGAAGCAGCACACTTTGATTACAACAGGTATCCAAGAGGCTGTTTAGTGTCAACACAACCTTTTTATTGGGTCAGAGTTTGTTCTTTACAATTTCTGCCTCGGGCCTAATTGTGTGTTTTATATCAAATTCTGTCTGTCGTTGACATTAAAACAAATTCACAACATTTAACTGAAGGAAATACTGAGAACAAGAGTTACTTTTTGTGTGTAAAAGAAGGCCACAGGAAATGGACCTTCCTTGTGTGTGTGTGTGTGTGTGTGTGTGTGAGAGAGAGAGAGAGCGCGAGAGTGTGTGTGTATGCATTTATGTGTACATTGTATAATTAGAGAGGTCAGACCCACACCTGGGGGGCACTTGTGAGCTCTCTTCTCAGGTATGACTAGGCTAATTAAAATAGTTGTAAGACAGCATAAGATCTGTATCTACTTCTTGACACCAGACCGGAAGCAGGCCTGGTGCAAATGAGTGAAGCCTCCCAGCTCCTGTGCAGCACTCAGGTGTGGCTCCCTCACAGTCTGATTGTTTATGTAACAGACACAAACTGTGTCACTTCCTGGTAATGGGAGCCATTTGCTTCCAGGTGAAGACTACAGCATGTGTTTGGCCATAGCTGTCAGCAGTGAGATCCAGTTATGGCTTACCTGTAACCACATATCCTCCAATAATTATAGTACAATGATGGGCTAATCCAGTCATCACTGTCATTGCAGTCAGCCCATCCATTTGTCGTGCACATTAGTGGATCCACCCATGGTGGTACAGTATCGCCACGGTAACAGGGCCAGGCCATGCCTTGCCGTTGTGGCTGTGAGATGGCTGGGCATCTGTGTGTAAATATGGCTCCGGTGCAGGGCTCACGGGGCGATAGCTCCGGCTGTGCTGGGGGTGCTGCACCTTAGCGACAGGATACTCGCCTTCTTCCATCATCTCTTCACTGCTCCTCCTCACTTCATTCCTCAGCAGTAAAATACATTTCAAATCAAAAATGCAACAGCACCTTCATCCCACCGTAGGTGCATCATATAATTGCATGTGATCCGCTGTGCTCAGCATCAAATCAGTCATGAAACGGTTCAGGGCTGACAGTCATGCTGTTCTCTCGTGTTGGTCTGGGGCTGCTCACTTCCTGTGTGTGACACTACAGAGGTCAAGCCCTCTGAACTCTGACACGGCTGCACAGAAGCAGGTGGTGGTGCAGACCCTGGCCTGGGTCCCGCAGGGCTGCTGGGAGTCGGTGTTCCTTAGCTCTGACCAATGAAAGCAGTTTTATTATGCGGGTAACTCACCGTGGCTGTGTTTGATAGGGGCTGCCCCGTTTGATTGGCTGTTTTTGATAGGGGCGGCCCCGTTTGATTGGCTGTGTTTGATAGGGGCCGCCCCATTTGAGTGGCTGTGTTTGCCCCGTTTGAGTGGCTGTGTTTGATAGGGGCTGCCCCGTTTGAGTGGCTGTGTTTCATAGGGGCCGCCCCGTTTGAGTGGCTGTGTTTGATAGGGGCCGCCCCGTTTGAGTGGCTGTGTTTGATAGGGGCCGCCCCGTTTGAGTGGCTGTGTTTGATAGGGGCCGCCCCGTTTGATTGGCTGTGTTTGATAGGGGCCGCCCAGTTTGAGTGGCTGTGTTTGATAGGGGCTGCCCCGTTTGAGTGGCTGTGTTTGATAGGGGCCGCCCCGTTTGATTGCTGGATTTGGGTAGTGATTGATCACTGGTGGTTGAGTGGAGTGTTTCACACAGAGGGGTCCATCCTCAGGCTCTGCACTCAGCCTTTGGCTTTAGGGGGGGTTACAGGGATCAGTGATGATCAGAGAGTGAGAATCCCCAATGTTACAATGTTTAGAAAGTGTGCGTGTGTGTGTGTGTGAGCTTTGTGTTGTGCATGTGCAAGTTTGTTGTGCATTTGCAGATAGATGTGTGTGTGTACGTGCAGGTTTCACCGTGTGTGTGTAATTGCTGCTGGATGTTTTCACACTGGGGAATAACACTACTGTTGTGCACTCTCTCCTCATCCAGTGCAGAATGGTTCACTCCACCAGAAGGAAACTGTCCATGACAGCGATTTCGAACCCTACCTCACTGGCCAGTCTAACCAGGTGAGTGGAACACAACGATGGAGGGTCAGGGGGCTAGCCTAATCTTACACTGTGTCTAATGTGTCAGGTTGTGCAGAATAAGGCCCAGGCTGTGGTAATGTAGCTGTGCTGTAGGCCCAGGCTGTGGTAATGTAGCTGTGCTGTAGGCCCAGGCTGTGGTAATGTAGCTGTGCTGTAGGCCCAGGCTGTGCTAATGTAGCTGTGCTGTAGGCCCAGGCTGTGGTAATGTAGCTGTGCTGTAGGCCCAGGCTGTGGTACTGTAGCTGCGCAGTCAGCAACATTGAAGCGCTTTCTCATGATGTGTTTCGGAAAATAACGCAATTCATTGGACATTTTGTGGGTTTTTGATGCAGATTTTGCAATTCAAACAACAAGTAGTTTAAACTACTGTTTTTAGGCGTGTTTAAGGAATTCCTCCATTAGGAATTCCACGGTTGTCCAGTCACAGAGAGAGAGTGAGAGAACTGTGTCAGTCGAGTTGCATTACGCTGTGGTCAGGGTCAATGGGGCGATTCCAAAAGCTACATTTTACTCACCCTGTGTTAGCAAAGCGCTGTCTTGTGCACTGTGTATAGCAAGGCTATATTGATGTATCCTGAATTTCATTGTAACTCATTATGTTAACAAAGTCTGTAATGATTAATGTGGAGTTTAACAAAGAAAAGTGATTATCTATGGATGTTTAAGCTACACTGTTGGAATGCCATGGGTGTAATGCAGCTTCCTGTGGAGTCTGAGTGCTGTGGTGCAGAGAGTTGTGTGGAAAACGTTTCAGGTCTTAACCCAGAGCACTTCTCTTTTCCAGAGCAACAGTTACCAGTCTATGACGGATCCCTACATGTCCAGCTACTACCCCCCCTCCATCGGTTTCCCCTACCCGCTGAGCGAGGCGCCATGGTCCACAGGCGGGGACCCCCCCATCCCGTACCTGACCCCCTACGCGCCCCTGAGCAACGGCGACCACCACTTCATGCACGACACGGTGTTCGGCCAGCCGGGGGGGCTGGGCAGCAACATCTACCAGCACCGATTCAACTTCTTCCCCGAGAACCCTGCCTTCTCCACCTGGGGCACCACCAGCGGCTCCCAGGGGCAGCAGACTCAGAGCTCGGCCGCGTATGGGGGCAGCTACAGCTACCCCCCCAGCTCCCTGGGCGGCTCCCTGGTGGAGGGGCAGACGGGTTTCCATAGCGACACGCTGAGCAAGGCGCCGGGCGTCAGCAGCCTGGAGCAGGCCATGCTGGGGCTGAAGATCGGGGGTGAGCTGGCCGGTGCTGGGGTGAAGGCCGTGGGCTCCATGATCAGTGGGAACGGCGGCGCCCCCATCGGCATGCCCCCCCCAAAGCCTGCGTCCTGGGCGGCCATCGCCAGCAAGCCTGCCAAACCACAGCTCAAGCCCAAGGCCAAGCCGGGCATGGCTCTGCCTGGCGGCGCCCTCCCGCCCCCACCCATAAAACACAACATGGACATCGGCACCTGGGACAACAAAGTGAGCGGGTCTAAACCGACCGCCGCCCACCAGCCCCTCCCCCCGCCACCACACCCCCATGGCCACGCCCACCCCCTCCCCCCGCCCCAGCATCAGGCCCCGCTCCCTCTGCAGTCGCCGCAGATGCAGCCGTCTGTGCAGCCAACTGCGCAGCAGCAGCTCTCACTGCAGGCCCCGCCTCTCCACAGCAACCCCTACCAGAACCACGCCCACCAGGCTCCGCCCCCTCCCCAGACCCGCTGGGTTGCCCCTCGCAACCGTAACCTTGGTTATGCCGATGGAGGTGGAGGAGGAGGGGGTGGAGCCGGGCCCCCAGGGGCAGGGCAAGGGGCGGGGTCAGGGTCAGGGCCAGGAGGGGAGACCCACCCCCATCCCGTTTTGGAGAAGCTTCGGGCAGCGCACAGCTACAACCCAAAGGACTTTGACTGGAACCTGCGAAACGGGCGCGTCTTCATCATCAAAAGCTACTCCGAGGACGACATCCACCGCTCCATCAAGTACTCCATCTGGTGTAGCACGGAGCACGGCAACAAGCGCCTGGACAACGCCTTCCGCGCCATGGCGACCAAGGGCCCGGTCTACCTGCTGTTCAGCGTGAACGGCAGCGGCCACTTCTGTGGCGTGGCGGAAATGCGCTCGCCAGTGGACTACGGCACGAGTGCCGGCGTCTGGTCGCAGGACAAGTGGAAGGGCAAGTTTGACGTCAACTGGCTGTTCGTCAAAGACGTGCCCAACAGCCAGCTGCGGCACATCCGCCTGGAGAACAACGACAACAAGCCGGTGACCAACTCGCGCGACACGCAGGAGGTGCCCCTGGAGAAGGCCAAGCAGGTGCTGAAGATCATCGCACACTACAAGCACACCACCTCCATCTTCGACGACTTCTCCCACTACGAGAAGCGGCAGGAGGAGGAGGAGGTGGGCCGCAAGGTAAACACACAGTCCTCACATGAGTGCACACACTAACACACACACCTGCTCATGCACGCGCACACGCACGCAGACACACACACACACACACACACACACACAGAAGCCCAGGTGGTTCTGTGCTTGACCCCTAAAGCAACTCTTCTCCTCCGTGGGGTCTCCTTTGGCTCACTTGGTCAGCTTATGGTGCATCTCCAAGGCTGGTCCAGTTCATGCCTGGATGTGTCCCTGACAAAATGGATCCCCAAAATTGATTTTGTCATTGACAGTGTCAGTTGCTTTGTTGATTTTGACTTTGTTAACTTTTAGGAGAAAAACCCAAAATTCATCTCTGAATTACAGAAAAAATGAAAAATATATTCATGCATATATGAATTTAATGAATATAAATACAAATCAAACTTGTATGCCCTGTATCAGTGGAATATGCAGGTAAGAGTCTGTCATTATTTGTATTTCATTAATATGCATATGGATTACTGGGAAGTTTCTTAGAGGTGTAATGAATTATGTATGAAAATGTTATATGGATTTTAATATAAGCTACGGTGGACCAAATGGCTTTTAGCTGTCAAGGCAAGATCAACGGTAACCTGGTTCCACCACTAGGGACAGAGAGGTGTGACTGTGTCTTGGGAGAGTGGGGTGTCAGTGCCTCGCTTTAGACAACACTAACTCTGGCTGTGTCTCTCTGTAAACATCACTGACCTTGTCTGTATCTGTCTGTTAACATCACTGACTGTGTCCGTTTCTCTCTGTGAACATCACTGACTGTGTCTGTGTCTTTCTGTAAACATCCCTGATCTTGTCTGTCTGTATGTCTGTGAACATCACTGACTGTGTCTGTGTGTCTGTAAACATCACTGACTGTGTCTGTGTCTTTCTGTAAACATCACTGATCTTGTCTGTCTGTGAACATCACTGATTGTGTCTGTGTCTCTCTGTGAACATCACTGACTGTGTCTGTGTCTCTCTGTGAACATCACTGACTGTATTTGTCCATTTCATTTGACAGAACTTTGAGCCTGCTCCCATCCAGAACCGGTCTCGACTGGACCAGGTAGAGTATCACTGAGGCAACTTAGAGTGTGTGAGTGCGTGTGAGCGTCCGCGTGTGTAGTAGGTGTCGGGGGAGGGCTTTGGTGATGATGAAAATGAGCTGAAGTACTTATTGCAGTAGTTTAATAATGTCATTTCTCTGAGGAGTAAACACTGAGTGCTGTCCCCTCCCCCATATTCAGGCCACTGCTGTGCGTGGGTGCGTGCATGTTTTGTACAGGGTCCATGTCGGTGGTAGCATGTGTGGGACAATGCTAATGCTAACCCCCCTTTTCTCCCCCTCACAGGAACGCCAAAACAGAAGTAAACAGTAGAAGACTGTACTCTTGGCTCAGTCAACCGTTATTCTAGGACTGACATTTTGAATTTAAAAGAAAAATGAAAAATGAAATTTTTGTTTTGTTTTTGTTTTTTTTTTTTTTTTTTTTTTTTTTTTTTCTCTATTTAATTCCGGTGACGATGGCCAGCGTTGGGAACTCGTGCTTTGTGCTCCAGGTACTCCCTCCTACAGGAACAAAGCAGGTTCATCTATCAAGTAGCTTCTGCCATTTTTTATTTTAGATCCCTTTTATTTCTGTCTCTCTGCCTTTTAGTCTGACTGATTTCAATGTGCTACCCCTCCCACTCCCCCCCCCCCCGTATCTCAGGTGTGATCAGGGTTCTGCCACACCTGTACTTGCACCTGGCCACCTACTATTTTGTACAATCAAAAAACCCAGATGTGTTCTAGCCTGTGTGTCCATTAGGGGGCAGTATGGCAGTGTGGCAGAGGGTGGCTGTGCAGCCACCGCTGGAGAAACTGAGGCAACTGGCTAGAACAGGACAATGGACGATGGAATGACCTATCACAAAATTTTGATGTAAAACTATATTTTTTGAATTATGTATTTCTTGGCATATTACTGTTGTGACAACTTAAAGAAAAAAGTCAATTCAGAAAACACGTGCTGTTATTTTTGCTCTTTAATTTTTCTTTTTTTGGAGCCTTAATAATAATAATTTTGAAGTGATGAATGGGATGGAAAGTAGAATAATCTTTACTTAAACTATAACAGTACTAGAGAATCAGGGAAAGAGGCTGTCATTGATAACTGTTTTTTCTGTTCTCGCTCTGTCCTCTGGGAGAGGAGACGCTCATGTGTACTGCCTGAGATCTGCCCCCATCTTAAGGATATGACTCCATATAGTTTGTTTTGTTTTTTTTTTTATGATGATGTACCTTTTACTGTTTCATGTGCTCCTGCAGGGCCCTCGTCCCTGAGAGTCAGCCAGTCTGAGAAATGTGTAGCACTGCTTTTAAAAACCAATCAGAGGAAAAAGTGAGATTTTTTTTTTTATTTGATTTTTTTTTTTTTTCGATTGGAAAGATGTGGTGATGTAATCGCAGCATTGGAGTGAATTGTTTATAATGTTTGCAGATCACTTTTTTAGTTACATGTCACTTAACATTATTTCTCTGTCCGCTTGATAATTTTGTTTTTTTTTTTTGTTTTTTTTTTTTTTTCCATTTGTCCTCAGTAATGCTAAGCTTTAATGTAGAACATATAGTAATGGAGAAAGCCTCAAAAACGTGTAACCTGAAATTAATGTTACTGATTTACTGTCCAGAGTAAGAAAAACAAGAACCAAATAACCATTTCTGTGTGTGATTTCTTTCTCTGTCGTGTGTGTGTGTGTGTGTGTGTGAGAGTGAGTGTTAATGTGTGTGTGTGTGTGTGTGTGCGTGAGTGTGAATGTGTGTGTGTGTGTGAGTGAGTGTTAATATGTGTGTGTGTGTGTGTGTGTGTGTGTGTGTGTGGGTGTGTGTGTGTGTGTGTGTGTGAGTGTTAATATGTGTGTGTGTGTGTGTGAGTGAGTGTTAATGTGTGTGTGTGTGTGTGTGTGTGAGTGAGTGTTAATGTGTGTGTGTGTGTGATGGTGACCTCTTGCATTTAAGAGATACTCCATGCTCACATCGTGGGGGGGGGGGGGGGGGTTCCTTTGGAAAGTGAAGCCCGTCCTTCACCACTGCATGGGTTTCAGAATGGACATTTTCCTCTGCTGCCCGGCCTCAGCGCTGATGTGTCATTGCAGCTACTTGCCTATAGATGGCACTCACATGTTTTCCCTGGTAGGGATCAATATATCCAAGCTGCCTTTCTGCTCTGGTTGAACACTTCTGACCATCACTGATGTAGCTACTGGTCTGTTCAGGGAAACTAATCACATTTTGATCTTCCTTACAAGTTTGATGAACTTTTATTATTTGGATTCCTTTGATTTCCAGCACCCTAATGACAGTTGAGCCACATGATACTTCATGGGTCTTTGCTGTTAGCGTTAGCAGTGTGTCTTCACTCATGCCTGGGTCTTTGCTGTTCGCGTTAGCAGTGTGTCTGCACTCATGCCTGGGTCTTTGCTGTTAGCGTTAGCAGTGTGTCTGCACTCATGCCTGGGTCTTTGCTGTTAGCGTTAGCAGTGTGTCTGCACTCATGCCTGGGTCTTTGCTGTTAGCATAAGCAGTGTGTCTGCACTTATGCCTGGGTCTTTGCTGTTAGCGTTAGCAGTGTGTCTGCACTCATGCCTGGGTCTTTGCTGTTAGTGTTAGCAGTGTGTCTGCGCTCATGCCTGGGTCTTCGCTATTAGCTTCCCCTACCCAGAGTTTTGGGTTTTTTCATCAAATGAAACTTTTGAATCTGCCAGGTATGACTGAGTGGCCCATGTGACTCCTAATGCTTTTCAGATGATGTCACTTCCTGTACTTCAAAAATGGAGTTGGACAGTGAGCTAAGTGTGAAAATGGACATGTCGGGGAACATGCAAGTAGTTGGGCTGTGAAAGTCAATTTTCTGACTTTTTTTCTGATTTGCCATGATGTGTTATCGCATGCATCTCAGAGGTGACTCAGCTGTTCTGTGAAGTCACTGAGTGAAGTGAGTGTTACTACTGCACCCAGTCTGCCAAAGTCCTGTGTCTCCACTCCGCTCTTGTTTTACGAGGTAACATCTGTGATAGAGTGTGGCTCTGACTCTCAGCCTTGTGTGAGTTTAAAGTCAAACTGCCAGGCTTTACGAGCACAGACCAGGTGAAGATGGTAAGGTGTGGCCGTTCACACACCCTAGTCTGTGCTAAAGCATTCTCTGTACAAGCTACAGTTACAGTCGTAGATCCCCAAACCTTAACCCCTGGCTGTGTTTAGGAAGTCATGTGTTCTGTTTTGTATTGCAGAGCTAGCCAGAGTGTGGATTCACTTAAGGCGCATGCGTGTGTGGGATGGGGGGGACTGCAGGCACATGCTTGTCGGCCTCTTGATCACGTGGTACTGGCGTAACTGTGGGAAATTCGTCGGGGGGCGCTGTCCGTGGTGCTGACCTCGATCTGATTCATGGCTCTGAACGCCCCCCCCCCCCCCCCCCCCAACCCAGGAAATTGAATTAGCTTTTTTGTTGGTTAGAACCTAGTCAGTGATTGACGGGCTGATTGTAGCACCATGTTGTTGTCTTGATAAGTCATTCAGCGGTCAATACTACCAACCACGTCAGCATAGTCGTCGTATAGAGTGACCTGGGTTTAAGTTTTATGGTCGCTGGAAAAGTGACCAGTACCATGGATGTTAATAAATCAGAACGCATTTGTCCTCGCGAAAACACAGTCTTTGCGCATCCGGTAGCCCAGCGTCGAATTTCATATCTCAGGTTGACTTACCACCTTGCACATGACGCATATTCCTCTACGAAAGATAAAACTGAGTAGCGCTTTTTTTCTTTAAAATATTTTCCTGTTTGTACGGTGTCAATTTTAGGCAAGTCTGTCTTTATCCGTGTCCTCGCTCTATCCTCTAGTGAAGTTAATCATGGGAAATATCTGAATGTTTTCCAGAGGGAAATTATGTCGTTTACAACACTAATTGAATTTACAGCTGACCTCGCGAAATTATGCGTAAATTGTGACTTGGATTACTTATGCGTGAAAACATCTCTGACATTAAATTCGATTTAATTCAGATGAGCATAACCAGCTCGAATATTAATGGTCGTGCAACATTAGGTTGTATATATTTGTATTTATTTGCGTGTTAAACACGGGGAAGAACATGCCATTTAAAAATAAACAATAATAATGGTCCAATGTTTTAAAAAATGTTGCGAGACAGATGCACTCATGTTTGTTTTGAATGCTTTATGCACGATTGGTCTTATATTACAAACAAAAGCAAGATCATCAGACATCACCCAACATGCTTTATGGCGCATTACTCAAAGGCAGGCCAATGACAGGGCGTACTTCTTGTCAAAGCCAACACACTGTATAGTTTCATAAGTAGCCCTTCTTGGTCCACAAATTACAACGCTTCCTTTGCGAGGCCTGGATTGTTATCTTAAGTAAAGTATTGTAAATCTACCAGACATTTAGGACGGCAATTTTCGGACTGAATTGTTACTGTTCAAAATATTGGTTCATTATCCAAAAGTGAATAGTTTACACACATTCATGAAAAAAGCATTTTGGATAGACCCATTTTCTTCTGGTATATCTTCATTTATGTCTATCACTGCTTCAACAAACTTCAAACTTTGACACCCAACACCCTTTTTTAAATATCATGACCGTAAAGCTCATAAACTGTTTAAGACAGTGGTTTGTTGTCTCGCTAGGTGGCGCTGCTTTTAACATTTAAAAGCTTAAAATGTGAACTGTTTTATTGCTGGCTTTCACCCCATTTTATCATCGTCAATAGCAATGGGTCTATTTGTTGCAATAGGCAAGGAGCCACCTTAAATCCATGTAGCCCCGTGTCCATGTATTTGCTGTACCTCAGTATTTTTAATCCAAAATATTATCAATGTAGAATTCATGTCGGCAGACATAGCAGCTGTTTTAACTTAGAGCCAGCTATATTTGGTCCACTTATAGAATAGAATTTAGTAAAACCCATATTTCAAGGTCCACTGCGTCCACTTAGTTGCAGGTATTTGTTGGTCATGTTTTACACGTTAGTGTTGATGTCAGATGCGGAGAGGAGAGGAGCAAAAATAATTCGTTTCCTCGGAAGAGACCAGTGAAAATCAGCAATGGTTCTCCTGTTCAGGGACAGAACGCACAGACACCCCACACAGCAGACTGAAGGTGGAAGAGAGGGGCATTTAAGAAGGCCGCGGGACGCACGTCCCGAGCTGCTTCCTGCCATTAACTCATTAAAGCGCAAAATGACTCCTCACTTTCATGTCGACCCTACATTTATTCTTTACTCAGTAATTTGCTGCATTATGTGAGTTTTATTTTAAGTGTATGTTCAAACGCCTTTGCTTCTAAATCTCAGACGGAGCTCTATCCAAGGCCTGCGGTCATCAAGGACAATCCCTTCCATCTCGCAAGCATCTGTCGCTCACGTTTCACACGTGACTTCTATGTGATGTAGTGGAACTGAACCGCACGTGCTATTTTACACACAGCTGAGGTTTACGTTTAGTGTAGATCTTTGTCGCAAATGTTAGTGAAATTTCAGTTTCGATTACAGTTTCCCCCGCCTGAATTACGAAAACAGTCTAGAATGGGGATCCGTTATTAGGCCTGATCTATATCAGGGTGAACCCGACGAGGTGGATCCCTTCCTAATGAAACGCGTGTCATAGGGTGAGCTGTCCGAGCCGGTCATCTTAAAGGCGTTTATCCCTGCGATTATCCCAGAAAATGACGTGCTTGAAGTCCCTCTCTTGGCATTCACCGCGTGCCTTAATTGTATGTATATTAAATCAAGGTCCGCGGCGAACACGCAGAGCGGTAACCCTGTATCAAAGACAGCCAAGCCACCTGCAAACACACACACACATACACACACACACAGTCCAGCCAAGCAGGACGTCCAAAAGGTGACCGAGGAAGAAGCAGACTCTGCTGGAACGGAGCGTTGCTGAACAGAAGCCTGTTTTCGCAGTGACTGCGTTTGTTCAGCGTAGGAGTGAGCCTTCATCATACCTCTCAGCCATCTCAGCACTTGCATCAAACGCTTAAGCCATAAACGAAAAAGTGTGTGGAATATACTATCCAATATTCTATAACCTATACACGTTAATGTCTCATTTATACAAATATTAATGCGACATATGGAAGCGATTAATACGAGAAAAGGTTAACGTTATTATGCTATGTATCTTCTAAATATAGCTACAACTCTGATTACAGAATGTAAAGACTACTCCTTAAGTTCTACAAAACTCCCCGTTTGAAGTCACTTCAGAATACAGTAATAGTCAAGAATACAACAATAAAGCCCCGCTCGAGGGACCCTCAAATCCGTCCCAGTTGAATGCTTTTGTAGACATTCGTTTAAAAAAAAAATCGGTGACATAAATATTGGTTTCCCTTTTACAAAAAAAAATCTTTTTCTTTCTTCCATGAATACCACGAAGAGTGCTACTTTTGAATTCAACCGTGCATTAAAAATAGAAGTGAAGCATCCGGAATGAATGTTTCGCAGTTCAGTCAGGTTGAAAATGCCCAGCTGACTGCATGACCGGGAATGCAGTGCTGTAGTTCCCTGCAAACGCCCTCGCGAGGTTCGTCACTGAGGCAGTAGGCTATGCTATCTTTATTGTCGTTTTGCTTGCCGGATGTATTACCATACCTATCGCACTGGGAAAACAAGACAGTTGATTTCTCTCCTTACATAACGTTTATTTCACACAACCTTCTTGTACCGAATATCCAAACATATGAATATAACAAAGAATAACGTCCGTTATTTTTCCTCCCCGTCTTCTGGATGGAAAAAACCCTTTCTTCGTCAAACGTCCATCAGCATCCTGCGCGTGCCCCCATCCCTCTCCTCTCCTCTTTCCGTCTCTCCTGCTTCTGTAAGCAGGACAGGGACTCGTACCTTTCGCTTTATCCCATTTTTATCTTGGTCGTCCGAGGCAGCAGTTTTTTGGGTCCAGCCCTGTGTTTTTTTCAGCGCCTCTGATCCAGTCTAGCGGATTAGAGAGATCCGTCTTCCCACCCCAGACACGCGCAACCTTCTGCTGATTGGACTCAGCGCGAGAGGATTACATCGGGACATAATGACGTCATGGCCCGAGCCCAAGTTCTTCCCCATTAACCAAATCCTCATCAGCAAGATGTCCTTGAAACCATAGGGGCTGACATTCTGGGTGCCGCAAGACATCAGTGCATGAGCGCAGTTCGCAGGAATTATTCACATTTATGTCTGGCAAAACCTTGCGCGTGCGCGCATGCACACAGCACATACAGTTGCATTTTTTTGCAAATATCTACTACATGTAGGTCTATGCACTAACACTCGTGACCAAACACACCAGAAACTGGGGGACTTGAGCCTTTTAGATGATAGAATAATCATATATTGCAAATATAGGCTACTCATTCCGAACCCCGAGGAGCAGGCCTGCCAGCACCTGATGAGATTCAAAGATTCAGAACACCCGAACCTTTAAGCCGCACGCGCACCCCAGCGCGCGCACACTGCACTGTGGGATGGAAGAGATCAGGTGTGACATTATTTTAGTACATTTACCCGTTTCACAGCTGCACGCCAGAAAGTATCGTTGAACATGTTAAAATTGATGACTGGCTTTATGAACTGGTGTTTTTAATACACCTATGGCGCCAGAATTTCTAGATTTCCTGGTTGATCAAGGTTATTGTTTTCACCATATATACATTTATGTATGAATATATAAATACGATATTACATGCAACGAATCTAACAGATTCGTCTAAAAGATTCGTTGGATATAATATTTTATTTATTCTGGATATTATAAAGAATTTCGTATACATATGTGTTCTTATTGTTATTACATGACATGTGATAGTAAATAACAATTAGTTCCTTATGTACAATACGTATAAATAAATACACCTATAAATAAATACTAATAACATTTACATATTTTTACTATATAAGATATATAGCAAAATATATGTTTGAATAATTATTGTACGCAAAGAAACAAATGGTCAACTATTTCTGATTTACAGTCAAATGTAATGTATAAACGCAAAAAAACATATCAAATAGTGTGTTTTGGATTCGCTAAAACATAAAACACGTTTAAGACAGATAAAGATGTTTGAGTTGAAATGTTCTCTATTCTAGTTATGCCGAAGTCCCAAAGGCGCCTATTGCATCCGTATGTTCACGGTGTTCTTTAAAAGACTGCATTGATATCTGTTTCAAAGCAGTGAATAACCAGAAACAAATGGAAATAAGCTTACATTTTGTGCTAAAATAAAAAATTAAAATAAAAATAAACATGACTGTCGGTTCAGGATTTTGTGATTTCTTGCATGCAGTGCGATGGAAATTCGCTGTCCATGGTTTTGAAGAAAATACCAATCCTTTCAAGTATTTTGGTTAAAGATTTATTTTTCTTTTCTCTTTTTTAATTTCGTACAAATGTACTTATGTTATGGCCATTCTTCTGTGTTTTTACATTACAACATTTATCCGTAATTACCAATTTAACTTAGTGGTTAAAAAGTGTCACTAATCGATATGTATGTGCCCACAAATACAGTTGAAATATGGTTGAGAGGCCTCGTTCGTTGTTTTGTATGGCATGCTGTTTTTTTCCAACCATTAAAACTGAATGGTATTAATACCCATTTTTACAACATCAACTGTAGTACTGCAGACAGCTAGAATTTCACTTTGTGCTTTTATTACTTTTACGAAATACCAAATACATTTACCTCGAAACCTTCAGATTTGTGTCTCGAAACAAAAATGTCTCAAGATCCCACGACCCGAGACACCCCCCCCCCCCCCCCCCTTTTTTTTTTTTTTTGGAACAGAACAAAGGCACTGAGTGCAGCAGCGAGTGAAGTATGTTTCAAAGTACAATAGCAGTGTTCTGCGTCAGTTTCCTCAGCCACAGCTGGGTTTGCGCTTTCCAGAATGCAGCGGACATTTCAAACTTACAAAACGCTCTATCTGATACAACCACTACAACTGCATTTCACTGAAATATTGCGCCATGCATGAGGCCTGTAGAAATGAAAATATCAGAGCCAACCCAACCGTCCTTTTCGGAGAGCACACTGCACATCCAGGCTAAATCAAATGATAAACATTAAACAGTAGCACAGCCGATATCCTGAGAAAATGAGGACCCACTACAGCTGAGTGTGTTCAGTACCTCGAACAACACAATCGGTAAAGAGAAGCTTCTCCTTTTCCTACACGTGGAACATGGAGGATTTCAAACCCAAATCTCCTCATGGCACCCAGACGGTCTTGCCTTGATATGAAGATGAAGTCGCTATAGGAGCCAACGATACAGTAATGCAAAGTGTATTTTTGAAAAGGCACAGAGATATAGTGAATGCTGACACAGAGCGTAAAACAAACGTGGCCTACGGATCATTTCTTCCCGGGCTGATTTTGGATGAGTGTATTCCGCATCTTGAACTGAGTGAAGGAGGAGCTGTCCCGTTGTATTACAATGACACTCAGCCCGGCTCATTCACTCTCTGTCCAACGGTCTTTGGGGGAGCAGAGGCGCCTCGGCGGGGGTCCGAGCCCCCTCATTACGCCTGCACTCCCAACACGCAGTGACCACAATGGCGGGAACAATGAGGGAGCGAGCTGGCTACAGTCATGCAAGGCGAGCGATTGAGCGCCGTAGTTAACAGAAAAATGCGCTTTCATATGTTTAAGATCAGCGGATGTGCACGCACGTCGTTGTTATCCACAGGACCCTAGGGTCAGACCGGGGTGAACATACCAGGGCATGTAGCGCATGCTTTTCGCGCTGTTCGCTGCAGCTTGCTGTGGTGCACTGAGCAGGGAGACGTATGTCTTCCAAAGGGGTGGACGCAGCTGATATTTTAGCCTTCTTCGCTGCAGGGCGCGTGTGTGTTAGCTAATATGCTTATAAGTCAAAGGATTTCACCTGGAGGAACCACTCTTTATAGCTTTGAGTATTATTATCATTATTATTATTATTATTATTATTATTATTATTTATTGTTGCTAATTTTATATACAGTTTTAAACCTGTGTTCTACCAAAAAAACAGCAGTCAAACGTTGTCTCTTTAATGAAGGAGGCTTAGCCAAGAGGGCAGCAGTGTTGTGTGTAATGTGTCTCTATTAGAGATACAAAACACCAAATGAGCCACAACCTGCACAGCATGCAAAACTCCATCTCATTCAGGCTGTGTTTTTGATAATTGTTTTTGTGTGGATTTGAAACCCAGGCTGAGTGTGGAGGCCAATGTTGCATTCTGGAATATCATAAGAGGCCAGATAAAATCCTACAAATGTAAAAAAAAAAAATTATACGAAACTCAATTAAAGATCAAATTAGTTTACTACTTCCTATAATAATAATATTAATAATAATAATAATAATAATGACAACAACAAGACATCACTATTTGAATGTTTTATTATTATTATTATTATTATTATGGTGTTTATTGTTGTGGTTGCCGTTGCTGTTACTTTTTCACATACTGAAGGAGATTGCACTCCATCTCAGTAAGATGTGCAGGCCGTTGCGGAGACTGAGGGATTGCACTGGTTTCCCTGGGAATCATTTATCTGGACGTGAATGATGACGCAGAGCTCGGTGCTTTTCCTGGGGAACCCTGCAGCCCAGGGGTCGAAGGTCAGAACATAGCACAGTCCACGTGACCAAGTGCGCAACTGTACTGGATGAATTGATTGTGGTTAAACCATTTTATCAGACACGTAAAATAAAGGCATTTAAAACAACGGTAATTAGCAACATACAACAAATTAAAATGCTTAAGGTTGAAGAATTAAATAATAAAAAAAACCTGTCAAATATTATTCATGTTTTTTTAAAGATTTTAGGAAGGGAATAATGAGGTAGGTTTTTTGTAGCATATTTTAAAGGGATTGTTCTCGGTAAGCACTTCCAGTCTTACCCCGACAGGCATATGGACGGGGTATACTTCTACAAACATCTTTCAGTGCGCAGGACCTGAAGAGTCCTCGCGCATTGTGTGTTGGAAGTATGGAGAAGCACCGACACAAAAGGAGGTATTGTCCGCTGCAAGCAGTCTCGGGGGCCCGGAAAGCTGTCGTCCACAATCACTATGGCCGGCGATGATTTGAAAGCCAGGGGGCCCACACTAGCACATCCGGAAAAAAAATAAAAGACACACGAAAAAAGGGAAAAGACTTAAAAAATGGTAAGAAGAAATAGGATGGGTGCTTGGTCCTATTCCCTCGCGCTCAGGCCTTTCTTTCTCGCACTCCCCCTTCCCGTCTCTCCACACACACACGCACACACCAGTCACATAGCCCCCCCAACCCCTCTCCCCCCCGCCCCTTAACAAGAAAGAGCCCCAATCCCATTGCTGTTTATGAAGACCGACACTCCGACAAAGAAAAATGGAATTGAGAAACTATAACTTTACTAACGACCGCCTGTGTATCACAATGTGAGGTTTTTATTCGGCTTTTATCATGTTTTCATATCGGTGACACCGTTTCCAATGCAACAGGTAAGCGCATTATTAAATCAATACAATCATCCGTTAGCGTAGACTAGGTTATCAGAAGTGAGAATGTAGGAAAGAGTAGCATGTGGTGACAAGCGGTCGGGCGCTTTATTCTGGTTGAGGTTTAAGTTGGGATACACATCAAGTTAAACGTACACGGCCAGTAAGTCCACGGTTTCTTTTGAATGCGTTTTTATTTTTTACTTGCTTTAATTGCATGGTTTGTCACATTCAGTGATGTTTTAAGAAAATGCGCTTGAAGCAAATGTTCATTCTAGAGAGTCAATGATGTAATGTGTGCGTTTGTGTGAGTGAGCAAGCATTTGTGAATAAGATACATTAAATGTAATAATAATCAACCTAGAACAGTTTTAAGATTCATAATAGTTTATTATGATGTTTATTGATGAACATTTATTCAGAAAGCGTACTCAGAAAATCTTCTATACCGTTAAAAATGTCCATTCGTAGTTATGCCTTCAGAACATTTCAAAGCACGCACGCAAACATTGCCACAAAGTCATGTACACACCTGTAAACTCGGGCGCCCACGTAGACATATATACACACACATATACCTGGGTGCTTAGGCATAAGCACACACACAGAAACATGGCCAATCACATAGACATATACACACGTACACGCATGCTCAGGTACACGGCTGTGCACTCATACACACACTTACCATTATGCCCACATACGACTACACACAGGGACAAAGATACACACACACACTAAATGTGTTCATGAAAAGAAAGTCAGCTGCCCCACCTGTGTGACTGCACCTGTATAAGGCCTGCACAGACTGACATGGACACACCCGGCCCGTGGGACAGGACATGGGCTCCATGGCCACATGGGGACAGCATACACAAACCCCCCTTTTAAAATTCATTACAGAAAACTGCCAAATTATGCAGTATCACCCACACACAATAATAATTTCAGACCTGCATTGTGAATGATGGAGGTAAAAAACTTAGGTGCTTGTTGTTTTCAAAATATAAGAGTTAAAAATGATTTAAAATTCTTCTACCAGAGGTGCAGCTGAGTAACTTAAGCCCATGACCATTGAGACAAAGCTTAGGTTTAATGGTGATGGTCACGTGATCTTAAGTGGTGGTCACGTGACCTCAGATGGATAGTGGTTGTCTGGACTGTAGATCCATGATTAGAGTCAGATTACTGTAGGAATTCTTTACTCTTTTGCTTTGTCTGTGCATATTGAATAAGCAGAATGGATGTGAATTTGTTTGTGTGTTTGGCCTATTTATAAATATTACTGATGTTATGCAATGAATATGGAGCTAAATATGTCAAACAGCATTAAGTCAGAGGCTGGGGAGTTCTGCCTGACCAGCGGTTTTTAAAGTAGCGCCTGACACAGCAGTATAGGCCTCCACACCGAGGCTGTGTGGTGACACGACTCCAAACAACTCACAACAGGTCACTGCTCAGGTCACTCACAAGAGAGGCGCCCCCTGCTGGGGACTGAGCGGGAGGGCGAGTGCATTTTGGAGGCGCTGCATCACACGGCTGTGGGTTTGAGCCCCGGACCAGGTGAGAGGAACCAATGTGGAATTGTGTACCTGAACAAGGTGGGGGTGTGGCTTTGCGCTCTTGAGTGTAATACTGTACTCTTATTTGTCTCTTATCCTGTCCATCAGTTGGCAGGAAGCTTGTTAGTGTGAGACTGTGTGTTACTGTTGCGCCGGGTCTCATGACCCAACTCAGCAAATGCCCAGATCTGTCCAGCATCCCTCCAGCACTGAGACCTGCAGGGATCTCTCCTCACTGGGACCAGTGCTTACTGAGATCCCACACAGGGACAGGGCAGCTCAGACGCTGCCCAGTGTCACTGACCGGCTGTGGTTCACATCAGGGTACTCTCTGACACAGGAATTTTTTGGTGCTTGCATGGTCACATTTGCTCAGTCAGAAAATGATCTGGGAACCCAGTTGCCAAAAATGTTAAGGGTAGAGCTTCCTAAGCAAGGCCCCAGGGCAACAGCAGGATCCGATGCAGGGAGAACACTAGCAGCAGGGGTTTCACCGGGCCTCACCAGCTCCTGTACCAAACAGACCCAGCCTATAGCCTCCGAAGACTGAAATGGCTGCTCTGCTTTTTCTCTTCTTAACAATGCCTGCCTCTCCTTTAGCTGAGTAATTAACTTCCAGAATGTTCCATTGTACTTACAAGTGCCCCGCATTCAGTCTGATTCCTGTGTGTTTCAAAGCCTTGTCAGTTCATTAAAAAGAACAATGAAATCGCAATGAATAATTTATAAAGTAGCCCTTTAGTCTGTTAAACACACCTTGTTAATGTCAGCGTTTGTATTGCTAGGGAAGGCGGTGATGCCGACGCACACAAAAGCGAGCTTTTATTTTTAGACCTAATGCAACATTTACAATGACTGGGAGACAGGTTGTTCGGCAATAATGGGCATCGAGCTCAAAAATGCGGTCGCTCCTGTTCTCTTAAAACTGTCCTACAAGGTTAAAATGATTTGTTTCCCTTCAATGGCAAGGTGCTCTCTGACACCCTGCGTATACTCCCCCGTTAGTGCGCCTCCGTTTGCATTTATCAGCGCGCGCGGTTAACAATGTTAGCGAGTTCACGCCCACTGAACCCCAGGCTAGGCATGCTTCATTAGGAGAGCTGGAGGAAACCAGGGAATTAACCCGATGATGGGGTGAACTGGTCGACCGCGTTAACGAAAAAACGAAAGAAAGGGTCTCGTGAAACGGCCTGATAATTGCCCCATGGCCCATCGCGTGGCAGCGAGATTCGTGCGGGGGTCGCTTCAACTGTGCTCACGAGACGGCTGCAGCTCCTCATTATAGCTCATTGGTTGTGCAGATAGAGTAATGCGCTACCGTCCATTAATACAAATATCACTATACAGTATAAATTATTTGCCACTGACAAAATCATTGCAAGAGGCCTATTACCTTAAAAACCCACAAATACAGAAGTGCTCACACACTGCAGTGATGAATTTCCTATTGAACTGATTTTAAAAAAATACTGGAGAAACATCTCAAACAATACTTAAGGTAAATAATACATTTGCACTACCACACAAATAATCACATGCCCAATCACTCCCAATAACATACACATATGTGAGCGTGTGCTTGTGTATGTGTGTTTGAATGAATTATTTAACTTAATTGTAGTTTTAACTGTTTTATAAATATTTTCTAAAATGAGTGAAATAGGGTAGAATAGCATCCTTACATTAACATCCGTGCTTTAGACCAGCACCCTGGTCAGGGAGTGTTGCTCTGTAAGTCTATCCCACTGCTGCTCTTAAACTCTTGTGCATGTACTTACATTTTCTCATGTTGTGATTCACTGTATATAAGAACTGTGATGGACTGTGTAACTTAGGCCCAGAAAAAAAAATATTGGATAACATTACATTTAAGTAGTCAGGGGAAAAAGTTACTCTTTAAATGTTGTAGAACGCAGTAGATATGAGTGATGCAGAACACAGTAGATATGAGTGATGCAGAACGCAGTAGATATGAGTGATGCAGAATGCAGTAGATATGAGTGATGCAGAATGCAGTAGATATGAGTGATGCAGAACGCAGTAGATATGAGTGATGCAGAACGCAGTAGATATGAGTGATGCAGAACGCAGTAGATATGAGTGATGCAGAACACAGTAGATATGAGTGATGCAGAACACAGTAGATATGAGTGATGCAGAACGCAGTAGATATGAGTGATGCAGAACACAGTAGATATGAGTGATGCAGAACGCAGTAGATATGAGTGATGCAGAACGCAGTAGATATGAGTGATGCAGAACGCAGTAGATATGAGTGATGCAGAACGCAGTAGATATGAGTGATGCAGAATGCAGTAGATATGAGTGATGCAGAACACAGTAGATATGAGTGATGCAGAACACAGTAGATATGAGTGATGCAGAACGCAGTAGATATGAGTGATGCAGAACACAGTAGATATGAGTGATGCAGAACGCAGTAGATATGAGTGATGCAGAACGCAGTAGATATGAGTGATGCAGAACACAGTAGATATGAGTGATGCAGAACGCAGTAGATATGAGTGATGCAGAACGCAGTAGATATGAGTGATGCAGAACGCAGTAGATATGAGTGATGCAGAATGCAGTAGATAGGAATATAACACTATTAGTACTGTGAATATTCATACACAATGATAATACTACTAATAACAACAGCAATAATAATAATAATAATAATAAAAGTAAAAATAGCAATAATAATATGAAGTCCCGGCAGTTCTTTCTGGCACATGCTGCGCCATGGCGGTTTATGGCGCGGTAAAGCGGGTAGTGCTGGCGCTTCGGTTGGCAGGCGCAGTGGGCTGCAGAGCGAGCAGCCGTTTGGCTCTGCGGTGCAGCAGTGAGACAGGAAGCTGAGAGGAAACAGGCGGCCTCCGAAACTCACATTTATTTATTTAGCACCTTCTTACCTGGCTATGACGTTATGCTTTACTACAGTCCAGGAATGTGAGCGCAAATTTAAGCAGGGATATGACATACATAAATGACCGTAAGCACCACCTATATACAGCAGCAACTGACTAAAATATAAAAGCAAAAAAAAGATTGAAAGAGGTTTTCAAATTGTAAGTTGTGACTTTATGTTCCCATTCATGTTTCTGTACGTGTACCACTAGTTTGGCTCAGTGCAGTTTTTCCATTCAATTCTTTTTTTTCTGGGACCAAGAAATTACCTCCCGTTTAGTGTGGAAAAAAGCAACAGCAGATACAAACAACAGAACAATTATCAATGAAATTAAAGCAGAAATTTCCAGAGGACCAGAATAGCCCTGTGTTGTTACATGCCGAAGGCGGCAGTTTACTGCAGCTTGTGAAGAGGGATTATTTTGTGCAGCTTGTATGAGTGTGAGCTGGTGCATGTTCTGTGTTTTATTTATTAAAACATAGTGGATGATTTGATGTGGATGGACCCTGGTTTAGCAGTGCAGTGCATTGTGGGACAGCATGGCCTGCCTGGGCTTGTGCTCGGAGGCTCTGCTGAAGCGGCTGCTTGGCGCAGAACGGCAAACGCTCTGACTCATTGGCCGTGGAGTGGACCGCTCCCCTGCCTCCGTTACATAACCACGGCCAAACGCTCCGCCGGCTCGCAGGAACCGGGACACTCCCATGGTTTGTGTTGTTCTGTGCCGCTGGTGATATGCGTCTCTCTGCAGACTGAGGGAGGTTGGTCTTTGCAGGTTACAGGACAGAAAAATGGAAGAGCTTCTCTGACCTGAGTGAAATCACCCTGTGTTTGAAGTTGCACAGGAAAAATGAACTCTTGTAAAATCACACTGTGCCACACAGTCTGAGTAAGAGCGAATTAACACTAACGCCATCATGTAGAATTACACTACATTCAATTGTGAGGTTACACTGTGAACTCACACTGAGATCATGCTGTGGAATCAGACTCTGTAAACACACACTATGCAGCGAAAGTTTAGAGTTAAATGGCACATGAAAATAGCAGGCAGAAACAGATCTGGTAAATGATGGGGCTGGATGCGCCTGTGTGAGAGTCAGGCTGAGGTGGAGAGACACTGTTTTTTATTTTGAGGCAGAAGCAAATCTCATCCAAAGCGAAGTGCAGCTGAAAGATCTCCAGCAGTGCAGGTAAGACAGTATGGACTGCAGAAAGAGCTCCAGCTGCGCAGCTGAAACAGTATGGACTGCAGAAAGAGCTCCAGCTGTGCAGCTGAAACAGTGCGGGCTGCAGAAAGAGCTCCAGCTGCGCAGCTGAAACAGTGCGGGCTGCAGGGTCAGCAGGGGCCAGTCTCCAGGTCCCCTCAGTGAGGTAATGGATCACACATGTATATGTGATTGCTCTGGCAGTGAAGGGTTCGGGGGGCGTCTGTAATAGTGTGGGGTGCATTTTCCTGCCATGGTTTTGGGGGCAATAAAGGGTAGATTGACAGCAGGCGTTATGTAATGTGCCTGAGTGATCATTTTGACCTCGTGTTTCGGCTCTTCCCCTTGCAGAGGGGTGAGTTTGGCCCTTAGCCAAACTCTTAGCTGCATGAACCAAACCTGCACCCCAACACCCCTTTATTCCGACCAGCCAAGCACCTATGGACACTGCACAGAGCTAGCAGGATATGAGTTGTGTTATGCCAGCCAAGCACCTATGGACACTGCACAGAGCTAGCAGGATATGAGTTGTGTTATGCCAGCCAAGCACCTATGGACACTGCACAGAGCTAGCAGGATATGAGTTGTGTTATGCCAGCCAAGCACCTATGGACACTGCACAGAGCTAGCAGGATATGAGTTGTGTTATGCCAGCCAAGCACCTATGGACACTGCACAGAGCTAGCAGGATATGAGTTGTGTTATGCCAGCCAAGCACCTATGGACACTGCACAGAGCTAGCAGGATATGAGTTGTGTTATGCCAGCCAAGCACCTATGGACACTGCACAGAGCTAGCAGGATATGAGTTGTGTTATGTTACTAAAAATTGTATTTATGAGGAAGAGACTTCCTGAAAGCAGCAGCTATGAACCACAGCCAAAGGTTTTCACTTTTTCAATCTGTTTGATCAATTTAATCAATTAAGGACTGAGACTGCAATTGAGCAGTTGAGACCCGAGTGATAGTAGAGAGCAGGTTAAACAGCTCTCTGATGTGGGATGGATGAAGAGCAGCCCTGAGCCAGGCCCATTAGACACGGCTACAGTGAGTCACTGCGATCTAGTGTAAAACTGCAGAGTCACTGCGATCCAGTGTAAAACTGCTGTGTCACTGTGATCCAGTGTAAAACTGTAGAGTCACTGTGATCCAGTGTAAAACTGCAGTGTCACTGTGATCCAGTGTAAAACTGCAGTCACTGTGATCCAGTGTAAAACTGCAGTGTCACTGTGATCCAGTGTAAAACTGCAGAGTCACTGGTCACTGAGGCACCAGACATGAAGCCAGGAAACAGCAGGGAAGAAACACAAACAGTGGATTGTGAAAATTAAAATGGTAACATTTAAGAAATGATACCATCAAGGAGTATTAGGAAGCTACAGCAGAGGGAGGGGTACGGAAGCAGCCTGCAGAAGGGTGGAGGGGTGTGTACCCCCACATCGCCCTCCCCCCCATCCCCTGGTGATGTAGCTCTGCTCCATTGGCCTGTCTTCCTGTTGATGGTTAAACTTCAGGAAGGCAAATCTGTGCAACACAGAACAAACAGTGGGCAAGCAGTGAGTGAAATATGACGTATGATTTAATCCTCATAATTTAGTTTATAGATTTAGCACCAATAAAAACCTAGAAATGAAAAAGCTAGATATAACCAGCTGATCAAAAACAAACTAAAAGTAAACACAAAGCATTTTAAATCTGGCAGAGTAGATACTGTATGTAAAGGACTCTGGCCCAATAGGGTGCGTGATGGCTCATTACAGGAGGGCTAATGGCCAATCCTGAGGCTCCTTGTACACTGGGACACTCTGAGAAGCCTGCCCCCCCTTCTCTTCCTGATAATCACGCATGCCTCCACAGCCCCCCCCCCCCCCACTGCACTGGCATAAAATCCTCTGGCTTCAGTCTCCATGATTGGACCAGCTGCTCCACTTTAGCTCACCATGGCAACCATAACCTGGTTGCCTGGCAACAGTGGGTTTTTTTGGGCTCCCCCCCACACCCCCACCCCACCCAGGCCTGCGCAGGCCGGGCTGAATAAAAGGAACGGGGGGAGGCCGCTGAAATTCCTCTGCACTACCAGGTGTGGATGCTGCAGCCCATGAAAGAGGCAGCGCATGTCCCGGGGTGGCTGCATGTTCAAGTCCAGGCACAACTGACTGTGCTTTGTCCCGTTCGGCCAGGGCAGACCACACCATCCCACAACAACAAAAGCGCAGTCCCTGCAGTAAAATGTTGCATAGTGATTTCCCCGTACTGTTTCACTGTAAGACTGGGCTACAATGTACTATAACACTTAACATATAACTGCTGGCTCAGTTAGGGCTGTGCAGGTCTCAGCCTGTGCTGGGGTATTCTCCTATGCAGGTCTCAGCCTGTGCTGGGGTATTCTCCTATGCAGGTCTCAGCCTGTGCTGGGGCTATTCTCCTGTGCAGGTCTCAGTCTGTGCTGGGGCTATTCTCCTATGCAGGTCTCAGCCTGTGCTGGGGCTATTCTCCTGTGCAGGTCTCAGCCTGTGCTGGGGCTGTTCTCCTGTGCAGGTCTCAGTCTGTGCTGGGGCTATTCTCCTATGCAGGTCTCAGCCTGTGCTGGGGCTGCTGTTCTGCAGTGAGAGGTTTATTATGTAAGCCCTCTACAGTGTCACACAGAGAGAAACACAGGGAGAGGGGGAGCTCAATGTTTAAGTGTTTACACCCATTCTGTCCCTTTCCTGGTGAGGGTACAAATGCGCCCAAATGTAAATGTCATAGCCTGAGATTTAATACGCAATAAAATCATCATAAATATCTCCCTTTAATCAACCAGCCTGCAGGAGGCCGCTGCTTCTCAGTTCTTGTCCGAGTTTCTTACCCTTTATTGAAGTTCCAAGCAGAGTGCCCACAGATCTGTGCAGAGAAGCGTTCTGCACTGCCTGTGTTAATCACCATGCTGTTTGTGATTATAATTACACCACTGCTGCTTAAACCTGCTCCCTGACATCCCCAGTGTGCAGGGAAGGTGTTCCTGTGTGTGTGTGTGTGTGTGTGTGTGCATGTGTGTATGTGTGTGTGTTTGTGAGTGAGTGAGTGAGTGTGTGTGTGTGTGTGCATGTGTGTATGTGTGTGTGTTTGTGAGTGAGTGAGTGAGTGTGTGTGTGTGTGTGTGTGTGTGTGTGTGTGTGTGTGTTTGTGAGTGAGTGAGTGAGTGTGAGTTTGTGTGTGTGTGTGTGTGTGCATGTGTCTAATTCATTTTGACTGACGTTGAGAGGTTGGAAGGTCGTTGGCGCTGATCCTGGGGATGTCAGTGGGGTTTACTCTGTTAATGTAGCCAGGTTCTTACCAGCAGCAGTGTCTAAACACACCCTAACGGACACGAGATTACACCGGGATTAACGCATGTAATCTGCGCTCACCGCACCCATTGGATGATATTCCTGTTACAAACGGCAAACCTAGCGAGCGGATTTATAGTGATAATGGCTCCCAGAACACAACAAACGATGTATTTATTTTCAAGGGCCAAGAAGAATACATTTGTATTAATCACTCCCTATTTTTAATTAGCATAATCACTTGATCAAGGTTTTCATCTCCCTCTGTTCGTCTGTCTCCCCGTGTCTTGTTTCGCCCTTTATCTGCTCGGTTTTTCTGTTGCTTCTGCCTAAGTGCCTTTTGTGCGGGGAGGGAGAACGGTTCACACTGGGGTGATGGACTGTGGAGGTCTGAGGCTGCTCTGTGAGGCCTGGCGGCAGATGGCCGCACAGTCTGAGTGAACCGCCACCTTGCGCTCTGACGTGTAGCACTCTGAATGACCACAGGGAGCACACAGTGCTCACAGTGACCGGCCGAGAGGGACAGGCACTGAGCCGCACACAGTACCTGTCCCCCTCTCTGCCAGTCACTGTGTGCGGCTCAGTGCCTGTCCCCCTCTCTGCCAGTCACTGTGTGCGGTTCAGTGCCTGTCCCCCTCTCTGCCAGTCACTGTGTGCGGCTCAGTGCCTGTCCCCTCTCTGCCGGTCACTGTGTGCGGCTCAGTGCCTGTCCCCTCTCTGCCGGTCACTGTGTGCGGCTCAGTGCCTGTCCCCCTCTCTGCCAGTCACTGTGTGCGGCTCAGTGCCTGTCCCCTCTCTGCCGGTCACTGTGTGCGGCTCAGTGTCTGTCCCCTTCTCTGCCAGTCACTGTGTGCGGCTCAGTGCCTGTCCCCTCTCTGCCGGTCACTGTGTGCAGCTCAGTCCCCCTCTCTGCCGGTCACTGTGTGCGGCTCAGTCCCCCTCTCTGCCGGTCACTGTGTGCGGCTCAGTGCCTGTCCCCTCTCTGTCGGTCACTGTGTGCGGCTCAGTCCCCCTCTCTGACGGTCACTGTGTGCGGCTCAGTGTCTGTCCCCCTCTCTGCCGGTCACTGTGTGCGGCTCAGTGTCTGTCCCCCTGTCTGCCGGTCACTGTGTGCAGCTCAGTGCCTGTCCCTTTGAAATAAATGATTCAATATATATTGTTCCTCAATATAAAACACTAATAAGTGCATATCCCATATAATGTATGTTAATGTAGGCAAGAAAATATTTTTAATTTGAGCAAATTTATACAATTTCATAGTATTTAAATGGTCACAGGTGGACTCACTCACACCGGCAGAAGCTGTGTGACTCTTATGAATGCATTTCATTACTTCCTTTACTGACAGGAAATGAGTCAGTCCTCCTCACTATTGGACAGGCGCTGTCACAAAAGACTCACTAAAGCACGTCAACAGGATGCATGCAGAAAACGACAGCCTGAGTTAAAATTAGTGCAACATCACACCTAATTAGAAACATTCTGACATGAAATTCATTCTATTTATAATTAAGGGTTTTTTTTAGGGAGACACTGCTTCAATGTTTGTAATATTTTGCAAACAAAACATCCAGTAGATGCAATAGTTGATAATAACATTGATCACATAGAAAGTTCAGTATTGATCATGGCTGCAGAGAGATCAGTGCCTCGAGTCCACAGTGTGCAGGTCTGTGCTGACCTCACTGCCCAAAGACCAGTCTGGACTCTGACTCCTGCTGTCTGACTTGCGCCAGCTGCGCATGGAGAGCAGCCGGACGCAGAAAATAAACAGCAGACGAGAGAGCAAGTTAATGCTCTCAAATCCACAGAGGATTCAGCATTGAAGGAACAGACTTAAAAATACAACAATACATTCCACACTGGGAGAGATTGGAAAAATAACATCAAATTCATTCTACAAATCAGCTAAACTATCTGTTTTTTTTTTTGTAATACCATTCCAGATGACTGTTATGCAACAGCATTCATTGAGAACATTTGCAATGTTCTCACAGTCTAACAGAGAGAATGTCCTCCTGGTTTCAAGAGGTGGATCTGAACTGGCAGCCATTACGAGGGAAAGGAATGCTGGGACTGATCTCCCAACTGCCCCAGCACTGCAGGGGCCAATCACAACACAGGAAATTAGGCAATCATCATCAGTGATTGGTGGAGGAAAATAACAGACGATGAGGCAATGCTAAAGTTTGCTAGCTCTAAATATTATCAGACTAATCAAAAAATAAAGAGTAATTCCATCTGATAACAAGAAATGCCAAAAAGAGAACATGCATGTTGAATGATGCAATGTGACCGGGTGTTATGACAGTTTCCATTCTGTAGCTATGAGTCTATCACTGCACATCCTTAGTTCATGTCATTTCCTGTCATTTTGCAGGGCTGTTTTTAAAATATTTCTCATCCCCCCTCAAGTTGGCTTCGACATCATTTGGCAGCCAGGGTATGGAGAGGATCAGTGGTTTTACCTGGTGTGTAAATGGAGAGGATCAGTGGTTTTACCTGGTGTGTAAATGGAGAGGATCAGTGGTTTTACCTGGCGTGTAAATGGAGAGGATCAGTGGTTTTACCTGGTGTGTAAATGGAGAGGATCAGTGGTTTTACCTGGTGTGTAAATGGAGAGGATCAGTGGTTTTACCTGGTGAGTAAATGGAGAGGATCAGTGGTTTTACCTGGCGTGTAAATGGAGAGGATCAGTGGTTTTACCTGGTGTGTAAATGGAGAGGATCAGTGGTTTTATCTGGTGTGTAAATGGAGAGGATCAGTGGTTTTACCTGGCGTGTAAATGGAGAGGATCAGTGGTTTTACCTGGTCTGTAAACGGACAGGATCAGTGGTTTTATCTGGTGTGTAAATGGAGAGGATCAGTGGTTTTACCTGGCGTGTAAATGGAGAGGATCAGTGGTTTTACCTGGCGTGTAAATGGAGAGGATCAGTGGTTTTACCTGGCCTGTAAATGGAGAGGATCAGTGGTTTTACCTGCTGTGTAAATGGAGAGGATCAGTGGTTTTACCTGGTGTGTAAACGAAGAGGATCTGTGGTTTTACCTGGTCTGTAAACAGAGAGGATCAGTGGTTTTACCTGGCGTATAAATGGAGAGGATCAGTGGTTTTACCTGCCATGTAAATGGAGAGGATCAGTGGTTTTACCAGGCATATACAAATATATGCGTTATTGCGCTTTGCTGGCCTGACTGGAGGTGAGAAATGATCTGGCCACTGGCGGCATCTCTTTTAGCATATAATAAACGCGCAATCCCGCTTGGCCATGTCTCTGTCTCTTGCTTAAATAAACGATCGTCTGTTTCCAGACGCGCCTCCATCCCTCATTAAGCTCACAAAAAAAGCATCAGCAAACGCAGAGCTTCCTCATCATTAATTTATATGTTTATGTGTTTATCATTTTTAGAATATTTTATATGCTGGGAAACATGATTGGTCTTTCCAGGGGAAAATGAATCAGGCTCTCTCGCTGTCAGGACACTGGACCTGTTTAATGATCAATTACGCAGATGAGGGTGAGCCACAGGATCCAACACAGACGGGCACAGATCGCTTCGCACGTTTATTCTGTGGAGCTGAAGAATTTTACATTAACTAGAGGTGCTGTCTTCTGTATCCTCTGTGCACAAAGCAAAAGATGAACTTGTTAAAACTGTTTGCTGTTTACCACCAGAGTACAGATACAGAACAAAAAAACTGAAACACATAACTGGTTGTTGCTCTGCCATTCTGCCTCCTCTTGTGTCACATTTAAATTTGGGATCAACTGATCTACTGTTGTTTTGCGCTTACGCACAGAAAAACACTCAATAAAACGGCTCCTCGGTACTTGATATGGCGCCGAAACTCTGTGACCATTTACGACCAATGTGGTACCAGATAGTGATATGTCCCAGTTACAAACTATTAAGCAGCCATCCAGCGCTATATGACTCTTAATCATTCTGTAAAATACCAAACGGTTCCTTAAAGAAATGGTTCCACAAAGATCATCAGTACAGAACCGTTTTTCTTCTGCGTTCTCCTGCTGTCTTCCTCTCTATGATGATTTGCCCTCAGATTTCCATGGCGACACCACCTTAGACACTGTTGCTACTGAAACATCAGCAATTGCTTGTGTTGAGCCATGTTGGTCACTGAAGCTGCTGTTAAAAGAAACACGACATTAAAGCCTGTGTCAAAGTTACTGATGCGTTCTCTGTCAGCCATGTTGGAAATACGCACATGGAGAAACGCTTTTCTCACCTCAAAAAACCAAACAAAGAGCTGATGGATCTGGCTAAATCTTCTGCTATATGTGGCGAAATCACCCACGTTTGTGTGAGATGGCCAAGGCACACATCTCTCAAAAAAACACAGAAAAGGGACAGAAAATAATAAATAAATAATATTCAAAGGATGAGGTGTCAGGAACGTTTGCCATCATCATCCAGGAATGCTCCCTAATGTCAGCCTTACTGCTCTTTAGCTCACATCACTCTGCCTCCATCTCAGAAATATCGCTCTCTATCCTCTCTCATGTTAGTCCTGGCCATGTCCAACACAGATGTAATTACTGGCTGAAACTGGACCTGACTTTCAATCTCATTGGAGTATGAATCCCCTGTGTGGTGAGGGGTCAGGGGTCAGAGGTCACTGGTCATGAACCAGTGGTTATCAAAATGGTGTGATAAACAGCCACCTGTGTGCTATCAGGTAATGGGTGTGATAAACAGCCACCTGTGTGCTATCAAGTAATGGGTGTGATAAACATCTACCTGTGTGCTATTAGGTAATGGGTGTGATAAACAGCCACCTGTGTGCTATCAGGTAATGGGTGTGATAAACAGCCACCTGTGTGCTATCAAGTAATGGGTGTGATAAACAGCCACCTGTGTGCTATCAAGTAATGGGTGTGATAAACATCTACCTGTGTGCTATTAGGTAATGGGTGTGATAAACAGCCACCTGTGTGCTATCAGGTAATGGGTGTGATAAACAGCCACCTGTGTGCTATCAGGTAATGGGTGTGATAAACAGCCACCTGTGTGCTATCAGGTAATGGGTGTGATAAACAGCCACCTGTGTGCTATCAGGTAATGGGTGTGATAAACAGCCACCTGTGTGCTATCAGGTAATGGGTGTGATAAACAGCCACCTGTGTGCTATCAGGTAATGGGTGTTATAAAACATTAAGCTAATCACACAAATCCAGCGATACTCACCAGGCTGCGTAGCCACACTCATAGCTGGGCGGTGGACATATCCCTGTAACAGGGTGATATAATTATATAAATATCTCCCAGCAGGAGGAAGAGCTGACAGGGCAGAAAGCTGGACTACAGCCCGTGAGAAAGAGAGAGAGCGGGAGAGAGAGAGAGAGAGAGAGAGAGAGAGAGAGAAAGAGAGATGACAGCTCTGTAGAAAGAGACTCATCCTGTCAATACAGTCAGCCTGCCAGGTTACCATGGAAACTAGGATATGGTTTTTATTATTTTAGGCAAGGTCTTCAACATGTTCATGTATGAGATGTGGTACATCTAATAATAATAATAATAATAATAATAATAATAATAATGTATGTGTGAGCACATGCTTGTGTTGTGTTGAACGTGTGTATGTGTGTGTGTGTATTTGGGGACACCTGTACAACAGGTGAAGAAAGGAAAGGCAGGTGGCAGAAGTGAAATATGCCCCCTGCTGTCATTCTTTGTCAGGTATCGCTGATGTGGCACAGAGGACATAAGGGGCCGTAACTTTCACAGCAGGGGGTATGAGGGGCCGTAACTTTCACAGCAGGGGTATGAGGGGCCGTATCTTTCACAGCAGGGGGTATGAGGGGCCGTGACTTTCACAGCAGGGGTATTAGGGGCCGTGACTTTCACAGCAGGGGGTATGAGGGGCCGTGACTTTCACAGCAGGGGGTATGAGGGGCCGTAACTTTCACAGCAGGGGGTATTAGGGGCCGTATCTTTCACAGCAGGGGGTATGAGGGGCTGTGGCTTTCACAGCAGGGGGTATGAGGGGCCGTAACTTTCACAGCAGGGGGTATGAGGGGCCGTAACTTTCACAGCAGGGGGTATGAGGGGCTGTAACTTTCACAGCAGGGGGTATGAGGGGCCGTAACTTTCACAGCAGGGGGTATGAGGGGCCGTATCTTTCACAGCAGGGGGTATGAGGGGCCGTGGCTTTCACAGCAGGGGGTATGAGGGGCCGTGACTTTCACAGCAGGGGGTATGAGGGGCCGTGACTTTCACAGCAGGGGGTATGAGGGGCCGTAACTTTCACAGCAGGGGGTATGAGGGGCTGTGACTTTCACAGCAGGGGGTATGAGGGGCCGTAACTTTCACAGCAGGGGGTATGAGGGGCCGTGACTTTCACAGCAGGGGTATTAGGGGCCGTGACTTTCACAGCAGGGGGTTTGAGGGGCCGTGACTTTCACAGCAGGGGGTATGAGGGGCCGTATCTTTCACAGCAGGGGGTATGAGGGGCCGTGACTTTCACAGCAGGGGTATTAGGGGCCGTGACTTTCACAGCAGGGGGTATGAGGGGCCGTGACTTTCACAGCAGGGGGTATGAGGGGCCGTACTTTCACAGCAGGGGGTATGAGGGCCGTAACTTTCACAGCAGGGGGTATGAGGGGCCGTGACTTTCACAGCAGGGGGTATGAGGGGCTGTGACTTTCACAGCAGGGGGTATGAGGGGCCGTAACTTTCACAGCAGGGGGTATGAGGGGCCGTAACTTTCACAGCAGGGGTATGAGGGGCCGTGACTTTCACAGCAGGGGGTATGAGGGGCCATGACTTTCACAGCAGGGGTATTAGGGGCCGTGACTTTCACAGCAGGGGGTATGAGGGGCCGTGACTTTCACAGCAGGGGGTATGAGGGGCCGTGACTTTCACAGCAGGGGGTATGAGGGGCTGTGACTTTCACAGCAGGGGGTATGAGGGGCCATGCTAGGCCTGTAGGCCAGCCAGCAGGTCCGTGAATGCACACACCTGGACGCCTTCTGATGGACTCTGACTGGAATGCAAGCAAAAAAACTGTGATGCTTTTTAAGAATTAAGAACATTTTCTGAAGAAAGGAAACTGTTTTCTTAAAAAAAAACACTCATCAAAAGAAGTAATTACTCCACCTCTCTAATTTAAGCGATTTTGATGTGACTTTAATTCAGAACGTTTAGAGCTCCTACACAGGATTCTATCGTTTTTCTCGCTTTTGTCACTTCAAAAACAGTTATTAATGAAGGAATTGCAATCCTCTCTTGAATTAATTGGTTTATTTTCACAAAGCTTTTTGTATCTTCAGCAAAGAACTGAGATTTTAATCTTTATTACAGAGTAGGTGTACGACGACCTGCCGCTTGGCAAGGACAACGAGCGAATTAAAATCATCTGCAAGACTGTGCAAAAAAGTGCCTCCTGTACCAGGGAGGAAAGTTTCTTTGAGAATTGGCCTTACCTGAGAATGGGCCTTATCTGAGATAATGAGATGCCAGAGAGGTGAAAACTAAATGAAGGACACAGAGAGATCACACACACAAAGAAAGCAGCAGTCCTTGGGAAGACACCATTGTTTATTAGAAAATGGTGTTTCTGATTTTTTTAAACAACATCCAGTAACACATTAATCTGTGCAGTAGAACAACTGCTTTCAAAGCACATTATTAAATTGCTTATTAAACATTAGTAATTTGCTTATTAATCATTATGTATGATTTGTTTGTGTGTTTGTAACAGTGGTAAATTGAACATTTGTCTTTGAAAACAGAAGCCGTGGGCACAGTCCTCTGTGGTGCTCTGTTCCCTCACAGAGATTCACCTTTGTGTCACTCATAAACAAATCAAAATGCCATTCTGTTTAACTGTTCACAGATTTCCTACAGCAATCTTTCTTTTTCTCTCCCTCTCGGTCTTTCTCCCGAGTTTAAATTTCAAATTCAAACTCCCCCTCTCTCTCTCCCTCCCTCCCCCTCGATCTCTCTCTTTCAGGATGTGTTATTAAAGATTAATAAACACACATAAATATCAGGATGTGTAATTAAAGTTTAATAAACACACATAAGTCTCACATCCTCCCTTCCTCTATCCCTGCCTCTTCCAGTCCCTCTCTTCCCCTCCTCTTCTCTTTTTCCTCTCCCTCCCTCTCTCTCCCTGTTTTCCCCGGCAGTCTGGCTGTCAGTAATAACACATAGAGGAGGCATGACTCCCTCCTGGGGGGAGGTCAGTCACAGACCGGCCCGGTTAACACACAGACCCAACGCTACGCCGACACTGTGAGAACCGGTCCAGTTAACACACAGACCCAACGCTACGCCGACACTGTGAGAACCGGTCCGGTTAACACACAGACCCAACGCTACGCCGACACTGTGAGAACCGGTCCACTTAACACACAGACCCAACGCTACACCGACACTGTGAGAACCGGTCCGGTTAACACACAGACCCAACGCTACGCCGACACTGTGAGAACCGGTCCAGTTAGCACAAAGACCCAACGCTACGCCGACACTGTGAGAACGTCTCAGCATGTTTTCATTTCCCCCTCACTGTAATTACCTGTGTAGTATCTTGGGCCGTTGGCATGACGACGCCCGCCCAGCTTTTGTCTCACTCCCAGATCGAGCCGTTCGTTCTCCTCCTTCTCAGCAAGTAATTTGGCTGTCAGAAGACCCGCAATCACGGTGAAAAACATGCCAAGACAGCGGCCCCCGTGCCAAAATATGTGCAGAGAAAACTGAAAAAACCATCTGAGTGCGCAGCCTCCCCTCCACACATTTTTCATACATCACACTACAGTTACAGTCACACCACAGTTACAATCACACCACAGTTACAGTCACACCACAGTTACAATCACACCACAGTTACAGTCACACCACAGTTACAATCACACCACAGTTACAGTCACACCACATTCAGGCCCCTTTATAGAGCCTTGGCTAGGAATTGATCCTGCAACCTCTAAGTTACCCGACCACTGCCCTAACCATTACACTGCACTGCTGCCATTCTCCCACTTTGGAATGTCCCATTGCCCTTACAGGCCAGTTTCCTCACTGCAGTGTGATGTATCATTCTGGCCTCAGGCTTGGTCAGGGTGCAGCATGCTGACATAAACATTGCACTCCTGATAGCTATAAATATAGCAGGCAGCTGGGTAATCTGCACTGCACTGAACCGCAGGCATGACCAGCTCTGCACAGCAGGAGCTGAGCGCTGTTCCCTTTTATGGTGGCAGGTCTCCCTTCATTTCACCTGACTGACACTCTGACTATGGCCCAATGGTTAGGCACCTCACTCAGGGTGCAACAGCAGTGTCCCACCCAGAAACTGAACCTGCAGCCTTGGGATTGCAAGCACTAAGCTGTATCCTGAAATTGCAGGGGTGACCTTGTGTGTGAGCAGAGCCCAGGAATTGCATGCCACCATGTTAGCTACACACTCAGTCTCTGGGTTTGTGGGGTTCAGATTGTTGGCGTCACTGGGTTTGTGGGGTTAAGATTGTTGGGGTCACTGGGTTTGTGAGGTTCAGATGGTTGGGTTTGTGGGGCTCAGATTGTTGGGGTCACTGGGTTTGTGGGGTTCAGATTGTTGGGGTCACTGGGTTTGTGAGGTTCAGATGGTTGGGTTTATGGGGTTCAGATTGTTGGGGTCACTGGGTTTGTGGGGTTCAGATTGTTGGGGTCACTGAGTTTGTGGGGTTCAGATTGTTGGGGTCACTGGGTTTGTGAAGTTCAGATGGTTGGGTTTGTGGGGTTCAGATTGTTGGGGTCACTGGGTTTGTGGGGTTCAGATTGTTGGGGTCACTGGGTTTGTGGGTCTCTGGTGTGAAGGTTCATGATGGAGGTCTAGAGAGGGAGACCTGTTCTGTGGTTGGGGTGGGAAACCGTAGCCAGCTTTGCGTGGGGGAACCCCACCCACCTCATGTCAAAGACCCAGGGTCACCGTGAAAAGCAGAGCCAGCGTCACTAAGGAGGAGCACTTGGAAACCCAGCGTTGCTGAGCAACCCCATCCATTCTTTTTCGTTGCCGTGGCAGGTCCTGACCCCTCACTGTTCAAAGGAGCTGCAACTTGAAAACGCAAATTACAGTGAAAGGGTCGAGACCCAGTGTATATATTTTACCACATGTTCACTCCTCCGCTCCCCCATACCCACAGCTGTGTCATTAAGAGTAGTATCGGAGAACACCGGTACGAGGTCTCACAGTATTTCCGGCAGAAATGATTCCGCACCAACAGAATGTGGCAAAAGAGAGAAAACGGAGCTGAAAAAACACAGCTGAACATCTGATGCCAGATTTTTTTTGTAATTCCCTCTGGTCTGCTGTCTGATGTGCTGTTCTTTTTCCTCTCTTGTGTGGGTGAACATGGGAGCGGATGGCTGTGTGACGCACAGACCAGAGCAGGGTGAGCAAGCAGGGAAAGGTTCTGTCTGATTGGGCTTTGGGGTGAGCGAGCAGGGAAAGGTTCTGTCTGATTGGGCTTAGGGTGAGTGAGCAGGGAAAGGTTCTGTCTGATTGGCCTTAGGGTGAGCGAGCAGGGAAAGGTTCTGTCTGATTGGGCTTTGGGGTGCACGAGCAGGGAAAGGTTCTGTCTGATTGGGCTTAGGGTGAGTGAGCAGGGAAAGGTTCTGTCTGATTGGGCTTTGGGGTGAGCGAGCAGGGAAAGGTTCTGTCTGATTGGGCTTTGGGGTGAGCGAGCAGGGAAAGGTTCTGTCTGATTGGGCTTTGGGGTGAGCGAGCAGGGAAAGGTTCTGTCTGATTGGGCTTAGGGTGAGCGCGCAGGGAAAGGTTCTGTCTGATTGGGCTTAGGGTGAGTGAGCAGGGAAAGGTTCTGTCTGATTGGGCTTAGGGTGGGTGAGCAGGGAAAGGTTCTGTCTGATTGGGCTTAGGGTGGGTGAGCAGGGAAAGGTTCTGTCTGATTGGCCTTAGGGTGAGCGAGCAGGGAAAGGTTCTGTCTGATTGGGCTTAGGGTGAGTGAGCAGGGAAAGGTTCTGTCTGATTGGCCTTAGGGTGAGCGAGCAGGGAAAGGTTCTGTCTGATTGGGCCCTGCTAAGCCAGAGCCGCCACAGGCCTGCCGATCGGTCAGAGAACTAATAATGTTTAAAAATAAAAGTGTGGATGAGAGAACCTGCCTTGAGCTAAACTCAGCACCTGTACAACTGCCTTTGGGCTGCCCAATCAAATGCTTCCCTGGTCCCCCTCCCCCTCAGAGGACAACTCCATTCACCCTCACCGCAGAAAACACGTATTGTGTTAATGTCAGAGTTGCAGTATTTGCGGTTTTTCATTTGCTTAATGCTGAAGTGAGAAGGTCCTCCATGTGTGGGGTTCAGCTGGACTCCAGTGCAGAGCGGTCTGAGCAGACTGCAGGCATCCAGCCAGGAAAAATATTTCACTTCCATCATGTCACTCGTCTGATATTTGGAGAGAATTTGGGCCCCCATGATGTTCAGAATTGAGCATGTGAATTTTATAAATACAGAAAGTTTTCATTCCACACATCACCTTTGTCTGATTGTAATTTCCCCCTTGATGCACACGATGAATGAAATCACAGCTTGGAGAGAACATCACAGCATATACTCTGCTTTGTGCTGTTGGTAGTAACGGATGACATTAGCCCCATTCCTCAGGTTATAAAAAGGGAACAGGACCAGCCAGAGGCAGCTCAGACCCCAGGACAGGTGTGCAGCCATCATCTGCCCTGTGACACACTACAGTCCGAAGGCTGCTCTGCCCCCCCCTCTGCCCAGCGTCTGTCTCAGCCAGGCCCATATCCGGAGCTGCTGGGGTTTCACACACTGCCAGGCCCATATCTGGAGCTGCTGGGGTTTCACACACTGCCAGGCCCATATCCAGAGCTGCTGGGGTTTCACACACTGTCAGGCCCATATCTGGAGCTGCTGGGGTTTCACATACTGCCAGGCCCATATCCGGAGCTGCTGGGGTTTCACATACTGCCAGGCCCATATCTGGAGCTGCTGGGGTTTCACACACTGTCAGGCCCATATCCGGAGCTGCCAGGGTTTCACATACTGCCAGGCCCATATCCGGAGCTGCTGGGGTTTCACATACTGCCAGGCCCATATCCGGAGCTGCTGGGGTTTCACATACTGCCAGGCCCATATCTGGAGCTGCCAGGGTTTCACACACTGCCAGGCCCATATCCGGAGCTGCCAGGGTTTCACACACTGCCAGGCCCATATCCGGAGCTGCTGGGGTTTCACACACTGCCAGGCCCATATCCGGAGCTGCTGGGGTTTCACACACTGCCAGGCCCATATCCGGAGCTGCTGGGGTTTCACACACTGCCAGGCCCATATCCGGAGCTGCTGGGGTTTCACACACTGCCAGGCCCATATCCAGAGTTGCTGGGGTTTCACACACTGCCAGGCCCATATCCGGAGCTGCTGGGGTTTCACACACGCTGCAGAAAGGGGCTCAGGGCCTGTTCCACCGCAGCCCTGGAGATGCTATAGTCACGGCAACAAGTCACTGTCCTGTCTCAGGCACAATAAATGAGCACTGCAAAGCAATAAATCCATAAATAAATCAGCAGACGAGGCAAGGCTGATGGAAAGCTTCAATCTCAGTATGTGTATAATAAGCTACTTTTGGAGGAAAACTGGCAAATGCACAAGTTACACACAGATTATTCATTTACTAAAAAGGGAAGGAAATGGAAATGATTACCCTACAAGTATAATTTATTTATTGTTATTTATTCGTATTTAATGTCTTTATGTTTTAAACAGCAAAGTCCTGGGGAAGGGAAGCAAAGCTGGCAGGGATTGTGAGAGACTGTGTTGCCCATGGGATGTAGGAAATGGTTCAGCAGCCAGATGCAAAGGGCCAGCTCTCATGAGACCAGGACACCAGGACGAGCACCCTGACTCTTTCTGAAATATCCACGCTGTCTTTCACAATCTCTATCCCTGTCTGACAGCCCTGAAAGTTGCCATGTTTGATATTGTTCTGTAAACATCTCAACCTCAATGTAATGATGGCAGAAAATAAATATTGTAGTTATTGGGTTAAAGTTTCTGTATTGCACATTGTTAATCCAGGATTCAATTACTAGTTGTTACTGTTGGTACTGATGGGTTGGTTTTTGTGATGACTGAACAAGCACAGCTAAACAAGTTTAAGAGAAACACAGCTACAAAAGTGTAAGAGGAACACAGCTGAGCACGTGTGAGAGAGATAAAGCTAAACACGTTTAAGACAAACACAGCTAAACACGCGTAAGAGAAACAAAGCTAAACAAGTTTAAGAGAAACACATCTAAACACACATGAGATAAACACAGCTAAACACGTTTAAGAGAAACACATCTACACAGGTGTGAGAGAAACACATCTACACAGGTGTGAGAGATAACGGTAGTGGTGTTGCAGCAGCCTGGGCCAGCTCAGGTATAAAAATCCACACATTGCCAAAAAGACAAAATATTGTTTAATATAACCAGCAAAAACAAATTAAATTACTTTTTCTCATTAAGCATGATAGTGCCTGTCAACGCAACTGAATAAACTGTTTGAATTCATTCCAGCTTTTCCCCCTTCTAAATCCATTAGGAAGGAAAGGCGGCGTTCTGAGTGGACTCTTTTGCATTCGCAAATGAAGCCTAATTAATTGGACTTGTTTACCACATTTTCTTTATGAGAGAAGCTGTAAAATGATTTATTATTTTAAAAAAGCTTCCTGAGAGCCTTAAATGAGAGGGTGCACTAATTCTGATTGCTTTAGCGATAGCTGATAATATAATTACGCTGATAACCTCCCACAGGTGTGTCCTTCTGTACATGCAGCTGGAACATTCTGGCAAAGTAAACGTAACAATGTTTCTGTGTTTGCTGGAAAGTGTTCAGATATAATACAGGTTTTATGAGCTTTACTTTTCAGCCATTTTGCACATATCTAAAGGTGGCCCAAATGGGTTTGCAAAACCAGAGTCTTCCCAGCAAGAAATGACAGAGCAGACAGAGAACCTTAAACGAATGGTGTGTGTGTGTGTGTGTGTGTGTGTGAGTGTGTGTGTGTGAGTGTGTGTGTGTGTGTGTGTGAGAGTGTGTGTGTGTGTGTGTGTGTGTGTGTGTGTGTGTATGTGTGTGTGTGAGTGTGTGTGTGTGTGTGTGTGTGTGTGTGTATGTGTGTGTGTGTGTGTGTATGTGTATGTGTGTGTGTGTGTGTGTCCCAGGAATTGTGCATGCCAGCACAAGTTTGAGTTTTCTGAACTTTGGTGCAATAACCAGCAGTATGAAACATGATAAGTTTTTATATGGAAAGAAACTGAATAAAAGAGACTTGTATTTTACTTCTTTTTCCATAATGACAGTAGATTCTCTTTTACAGGTGAGACCCGCTCAATCTGCAACTCTGTAGCAGGACAGAGACTGACCAGAGACTGGCACTCCATGGTGAAATCATCTGGAGGCACTCCATGGTGAAATCATCTGGAGGCACTCTATGGTGAAACCGTATGGAGGCACTCTATGGTGAAACCGTATGGAGGCACTCTATGGTGAAATCATCTGGAGGCACTCTATGGTGAAACCGTATGGAGGCACTCTATGGTGAAATCATCTGGAGGCACTCTATGGTGAAACCGTATGGAGGCACTTTATGGTGAAATCATCTGGAGGCACTCTATGGTGAAACAGTATGGAGGCACTCTATGGTGAAATCATCTGGAGGCACTCTATGGTGAAACCGTATGGAGGCACTCTATGGTGA
>JAFBMS010000209.1:85000-125000 GCA_019788955.1 Albula glossodonta
CATTTCAGCACAGAGCACCGCGGCGCTGTGAGACCGTTCCATTTCAGCACAGAGCTCCGCGGCACTGTGAGACCGTTCCATTTCAGCACAGAGCTCCGCGGCACTGTGAGACCGTTCCATTTCAGCACAGAGCACCGCGGCGCTGTGAGACCGTTCCATTTCAGCACAGAGCACCGCGGCGCTGTGAGACCGTTCCATTTCAGCACAGAGCACCGCGGCGCTGTGAGACCGTTCCATTTCAGCACAGAGCTCCGCGGCACTGTGAGACCGTTCCATTTCAGCACAGACAGCGTTCTTGCAAAAACCAGCAGACCCTATGGCTCTAAATGAGGGAGCATGACCAAACTTTTCCCAGAGTGCATCTGTTTCTGATTAGAATGGTTCTGACTGGCTGTCTCGGTCAGAACTAGTACTGAAGAAATGCAAAAGTAAGGTGCTTAAAGCTAGAGAAAGTTGATGAATTCCATTTCTGAGTGCTGTTTTCCTCCCCTTTGCTAGCATTAGCTCCAGGGGCTCTTTCCCTTGTGCGAATGCAAAGAGACGAGCTCCCACACGAGTCCTCTTTACAGCAGTCTCTCCTGCACAGCCGCAGCCAGCGCTTCATGAGAGCAGGAGTTTCAGGATGCGTTTGAAATCAACTCACAGAAAAGTCTTTGTGTGGTTGTGCTGTGGAGACACTTCCACTTTTAAAAGTCTTCAAGGGTGTTGGTTTGGAAGTTTTACATCAATCCCTACAGCACCGCTGAGAGAGACAGGGACAAAGAGAGATTGGTTTAAATATTAAATGAACCCTCTATGTGAAAATGAGAAGTCCTTTCTTCAGGAAGCATGTTTCCCTCTTTAGGGACAGACCTGTCCTCTGATTGGCTCATTTCAGATAAACACCATTTCTAAGCGTGATCTCCCATGCTGCAGCTCTGATTACCAACAATGCACTGCAAAAGCCACATTTAGGCTTCGTTATTGCACTGCTCTGCTCTTACCTGCTCATGATTCTTTTACTCACCTGCCAGTGCAGCAGAACAGGGTGTGCTTTTGCCAAAGTAGCTTATTTTCTCAGGCAAATGTTTTCATTTCCACAAGATTCTCCAGGTATTACCAGGTTCCAAAAAGACAAAAAATTCTCTTCATCAGAACATTAGAGCACAACAAATCAGTAAATAAAATAGAACAGAATTAATAAATACATTTACAGGAAAAAATGAAGGTTTCCTTCATATTTTGACTCAGTTATGCATTTCAGCTAAAATGGTCTCAAATGTTGAGACTTCTTACATCTAGAGTGGAAATATCATTTGGAATATATAGGCTATATATATATACTCAGGAGATGAACAATTTCAATGTTCTACAGCTTGGGGGGCTTTTAATTTTATGGTAAATTAAGAGAATCTGAGAAGATAATGCCATGTCTGGGTACGAGCAAGAAGCAGAGCAGAGGTACTATTACCAACCAATGAAGAAAAAGGAAAGGAACTATGGTGTCAGCTTCAGCCAATGGGAGGCAGGAGGGGTGGGTTTATGCTATTTTGTTTCAGCCAATGAGACAGTGTCAGATAAGAAGAGGTAATACCTGCAGTAGAATTGACCTTAGTTCTAAATAATAAATTAAATTAAAGTCATGAACAATATTCCACGTAGGAATTGTAGGCTTGTAAATATAATTGAATATAAGAATCTGTACTAGTGGTTAAGAGAAAGTGGAAGGACAGTGTTAATACCAGCTGGTGTCTGTTGCTTGAGATAGACTGATCCCGGTAACCTCTGTTAAAGGCAAACTGCCCCAAAACACAGACTTTAGCGATAATGATCACAAGTACACACAAAACATCATGTAGATGATTTAAAAAATGACTTTCCATTGAAACAATCAGATTGTAATTTCAACACTGTGTGCAGGATCTCAACAGAAAGATCTGCCAGAGAAATGAAAAACCGTTCATTAAATCAGTGTGTGGTGATGTTATTTTACATGCGAAACACTGTCCATTAAATCAGTGTGTGGTGATGTTATTTTACATGCGAAACACTGTCCATTAAATCAGTGTGTGGTGATGTTATTTTACATACGAAACACTGTCCATTAAATCAGTGTGTGGTGATGTTATTTTACATGCGAAACACTGTCCATTAAATCAGTGTGTGGTGATGTTATTTTACATGCGAAACACTGTCCATTAAATCAGTGTGTGGTGATGTTATTTTACATGCGAAACACTGTCCATTAAATCAGTGTGTGGTGATGTTATTTTACATGCGAAACACTGTCCATTAAATCAGTGTGTGGTGATGTTATTTTACATGCGAAACACTGTCCATTAAATCAGTGTGTGGTGATGTTATTTTACATGCGAAACACTGTCCATTAAATCAGTGTGTGGTGATGTTATTTTACATGCGAAACACTGTCCATTAAATCAGTGTGTGGTGATGTTATTTTACATGCGAAACACTGTCCATTAAATCAGTGTGTGGTGATGTTATTTTACATGCGAAACACTGTCCATTAAATCAGTGTGTGGTGATGTTATTTTACATGCAGGGGTCAGCTTTCCTACCTGCCTGTGTTTTATTCCTTCATAACATATTAAACACAATATTAAAACAATGCAACAGTTACAGACGATGACGACACAAATCAACGTTTCAAACATAACATCTTCAGGAATGAAAATCATTTATTGAAAATTTATTGAAATATAGTATTCACAAATGATATGGCCTCATTCAGGGAAAAGAAGGTTTTTGTTTTTGCAAGATTTGCTTTATGTAAAAGATCTATGACGCCATCTGCAGTCAGCAGGAAAGCATTGCAGTTTGTGTTCAGATGAGAAGGCACAGAGGCACAGCCTGTTTTTTCCACAACACTGCCACCCTGCTGTGAAAGAGTGGAACTGCAATTCTCAAAGAGGAATGACTCTTTCCAGCATTCATCCTAAGGTCCGACCCAAACACTATCAACTGTAGTTATCCTTACGGGCTATGTGATGTCATAAACGAACTGACTGTTTCCTCGGAGACGATATGATTTCATGCTTCTATTGCTACCCCTGATGCTCCCATTCCAAAAGTGGAGTTATCCCCGTTTCTGTGGGAGCAACTGATGCAACTGACATCTTGTCCTGTCTGGAGTCCTGCTGCGGATTGGTCGGCAGACTGGGCCTCTCCAGAAGCTGATTGGCTGGCTTTGTATCATGTGACTGCAGATCTGAGGTCTTGATGTCACCCCTACAGGAAGAATCAGCTTCCCTGTTGCACACAAACCCAGAACCAGAGGGAAACATCAGAGAAATGTTTTCAGCATAAAAAACCGCTTGGGTGGCTCTCTTGTTTTGGTAAACAAATCACTGATGTTTAAAAAAGTACGGATTTCCATTGTCTGGGACAAAAACCTGCATAAAGTACTTAATTTATAACACTTTAGATACTGATAAAATCCCTGACTATTTTTAAAGAATTTTCACCAATATTCATAAAAGATTTCTAATTTCCAATTCATTAAAAATTGGTTCAAGTGAAAAATCCCAGGAATCTGCAGGGGGTGGGGGGTTGTACATGTGTCACCAGTGTCTACCAGCTGTGTCTACCATATTTCACACACAGACTGTAACTGATCCAGGGCTGCCTGGACCATGTACAGCTGCAGGTAAAAAGGTGACTGCTGCATACTGCATTGGCCAATGGAAATGAAGCTCCTTCATGATCCTGAAATACCTGCATATCATACCCCAGCCCCTAGGGGGCGGTACGCAGGCTGGGGAGGGAGAGGCGCTCTGCTGCCCACACTTACCCAGGGCTGGCAGCCATGGCCTCTGCATTCTCTCCACTGATTGGCTGGGTGAGGATGTTCTTTATGCTGTCATCACTGCTTGACGAATCACACGCCCTGGAGAACAAAAACACCATAGATACTGGGGTTAAAATTTACTATAGAGACCTACAGACTCCAACTGAGTGTTTTTGTTTTGAATGATATTGCTGGGTCAGGTTTTCAGACAGAGGAGTTTGAGGCACCCTTACCTGTGGCAGAAGGCGGGGTTTGAGTCACCCTTACCTGTGGCAGAAGGCGGGGTTTGAGGCACCCTTACCTGTGGCAGAAGGCGGGGTTTGAGGCACCCTTACCTGTGGCAGAAGGCGGGGTTTGAGGCACCCTTACCTGTGACAGAAGGCGGGGTTTTACGCACCCTTACCTGTGACAGAAGGCGGAGCTGCAGCTGTTGCAGCTGGACCTGGATTTGGTGCTCTGGCTGTGCTCCTCCTCAGAATATGGGGTCTCTCTGGCAGAATGAAACTCAGTGGATCCAGAAACTCCAGAAGATCTGATACCCCCAAAAACAACATGACCCCATAAACCACTATTACGAGCAGGCACTTCATTAAACTCTATGAATGCAGTAAACGGCCTGGGGCCATGAGGGATTACACATTTACTGATCAATATCAGTGTGGACTGAGCTCAGAAGCAGAGCGGGTGTGTATAGCACTGCTACTGCTTTTAAAAGAGTCCACCTGCTGGAGGAGACGCAGCTGCACACAGACGCACACTCTCCGCCGCACACAGGAGCACACTCTCCGCTGCACACAGACACACACTCTCCGCTGCACACAGACGCACACTCTCCGCCGCACTGGGGGTCCCACACCAGCAGGGCCATGGGCAGAGCCAGCCCCTCCTGCCAGACAGGACACACACAGTGACACGATTACTAACAGGGCTGATCTGAGATCATTCAGAGAGAGATAACCTCCACAAACTGCACCTCCACAGCTGATCTGAGGTCAGGCTGTTGGTCCATGATGTCCAGCAGCAGTATCTCCAGCGTGTCAGAGAGCTCCCGCAGCTCGCAGTGATGGAGGTCTCCCTCAGTCATACCGGCGGCCATCTTCTCTGTCTGAATCAGGCTGGCGGCCATCTTCTCTGTCTGAATCAGGCTGGCGGACATCTTCTCTGTCTGAATCAGGCTGGCGGCCATCTTCTCTGTCTGAATCAGGCTGGCGGACATCTTCTCTGTCTGAATCAGGCTGGCGGCCATCTTCTCTGTCTGAATCAGGCCAATCAGCTCACAGCACTGGGACCCCAGCAGAGGCAGAGAGCAGCAGGATATTATCAGGCAGGGGGTCAGAGAGAAACCCTGACCTATTTCAAACATTCACACCCACATCTACCATACACCAATTACACAAGCGAAATGTAATCAAACCTGGTCTAGGGCCTCGTTAAGCTTGTCCTCCTGAGCGTGAATCTCAGAGCGCAGGTCCTGGATCAGTTCACGCCTCCCCAGCTCCTCCCTCTCCGCCTGGAGCAGCGCATCCAGAGAGGCTCTCAAGCACTGCCAATCACATGGGGCAAGCTCCTGATTGGTTACCGCCAATCACATGGGGCAAGCCCCTGATTGGTTAATGCCAATCACATGGGACAAGCCCCTGATTGGTTACTGCCAATCACATGGGGCAAGCCCCTGATTGGTTACTGCCAATCACATGGGGCAAGCTCCTGATTGGTTACTGCCAATCACATGGGGCAAGCTCCTGATTGGTTACTGCCAATAACATGGGGCAAGCTCCTGATTGGTTACTGCCAATAACATGGGGCAAGTCCTGCATTGGTTACAAAATAACAAGTAACTGAAGCTGGAAAGCCCAGAGAGAAGCTTTAATTTGGCCCCACCTTAACTTCCTCTTTAATGTCGTTCAGCTGACTGGTCTTGTGGGCATGTTTCTCTTCCACAGCTTGAAGCTTCTGTTCCAGAACCTTCCTCTCCTCACACTCCTCCTCTGCAGTACAGACCAGAGAGTAGGCCACCCCCAGATCGATACACCCCCAATCTGCAGCCCAGGCCCTATTTTATTATGCTATTCTACTCTATTCTATTCACTTGCCCCATTCTACTCTATTCTATTCACCTGCCCCATTCTACTCTATTCTATTCACCTGCCCCATTCTACTCTATTATATTCACCTGCCCCATTCTACACTATTCTATTCACCTGCCCCATTCTACTCTATTCTATTCACCTGCCCCATTCTACTCTATTATATTCACCTGCCCCATTCTACTCTATTATATTCACCTGCCCCATTCTACACTATTCTATTCACCTGCCCCATTCTACTCTATTCTATTCACCTGCCCCATTCTACTCTATTATATTCACCTGCCCCATTCTACTCTATTATATTCACCTGCCCCATTCTACTCTATTATATTCACCTGCCCCATTCTACACTATTCTATTCACCTGCCCCTATTCTACTTTATTCTATTCACCTGCCCCTATTCTACTCTATTCCTCTCACTTCCCTATTCAACACAGTGTGATGGTTCATATGATGCTCTAACCCATTTTTCTACAACGCACCAGTTCTGGCTGTGGTGCTGAGCGTGTCAGTGCTGAGTGCGTCAGTGCTGAGCGCCAGGGTATGGCTCTGCACCACACTCAGAGTGATCTCCAGAGCCTCGATCTCTCGCTCCTTCAGGGCCAGCCTCTCAGCCAAACCCTGCCTCTTCAGCTGCAGCTGCTCTCTCTGTCTCCTCATCTGCACAGGAAGGACACCATCAGCACAGCCACCATTACAGGGTTCCTTTACATCATAATGCACAGCTCCCTTACATCATAATGCACAGCTCCTTTACATCATAATGCACAGCTCCCTTACATCATAATGCACAGCTCTCTTACATCATAATGCACAGCTCTCTTACATCCCCACATCCTCCATGTCATTACATGCTCGGGAGATACACACTACACTTCCTTGCAAAACGCTCTGTATAAGGAAACTTGCTGCAGAAGGGTGCATTATTACTACTAATATGAATAAAAATAATAATAAGAACAATAATTCATTTTATTACAGTTGTTTTTGTTGTTGTTATACCACATAACTTAAATAACAGTTGTTGTTATACCAAGTAATGTGTGTCAGAGTGTGTCTCTGATTGGCTGATCGGTCAGTGAGTGCATGTTCCATCATGCCAGAGTGTGTCTCTGATTGGCTGATTGGTCAGTGAGTGCATGTTCCATCATGTCAGAGTGTGTCTCTGATTGGCTGATTGGTCGGTGAGTGCATGTTCCATCATGTCAGAGTATGTCTCTGATTGGCTGATTGGTCAGTGAGTGCATGTTCCATCATGCCAGAGTGTGTCTGTGATTGGCTGATCGGTCAGTGAGTGCATGTTCCATCATGCCAGAGTGTGTCTCTGATTGGCTGATCGGTCAGTGAGTGCATGTTCCATCATGCCAGAGTGTGTCTCTGATTGGCTGATCGGTCAGTGAGTGCATGTTCCATCATGTCAGAGTGTGTCTCTGATTGGCTGATTGGTCGGTGAGTGCATGTTCCATCATGTCAGAGTATGTCTCTGATTGGCTGATTGGTCAGTGAGTGCATGTTCCATCATGCCATAGTGTGTCTCTGATTGGCTGATCGGTCAGTGAGTGCATGTTCCATCATGTCAGAGTGTGTCTCTGATTGGCTGATCGGTCAGTGAGTGCATGTTCCATCATGCCAGAGTGTGTCTCTGATTGGCTGATCGGTCAGTGAGTGCATGTTCCATCATGTCAGAGTGTGTCTCTGATTGGCTGATCGGTCAGTGAGTGCATGTTCCATCATGTCAGAGTGTGTCTCTGATTGGCTGATCGGTCAGTGAGTGCATGTTCCATCATGTTCCGCAGAAAATCACTCACTCTGTCCCTGCGTAGCTGAAGAGACTCCTCTGCTCCTCCCACGGGCCTGGTGCAGTCAGCCGCGGCCCGGTGCTTCTGGACCTTACACAGCCTGTGGTTCAGCTGCACTCTGACCACAGAACCAGCACAGTGCAGTCACTCTCTCTCAGACAGCCCAAAACTTAATGTCCACTTTGCACTTTTACTTTTACTAAGGGATTTACAGCACCTTGTCTATAAATCTCTTAGAGCTATGGTGGGAGGGTAAAGACCTCTGATTGGCTAAGGTGGGTAAATGGAAATGTTCTGATTGGCTAAGGAGGAGGACTGAGTAACTTTAACTTCAGAGTTAGTTTCTGAATGGCTGAGGTGGTGAGTTAGGTGGTGATTGGCTAAAGTGGTTGCTAAGCTGGCTTACCTGGTCTTCTGACATGCCTGGGTGGCTTGTCTTAGCTTCAACCGGACGGCCTCCTTCTGACAGGCAAGCTCCGCCTCCTTCTCCCTAAAACCCGCCTCCAGCTGCAGCCGCTGTGTCTCCAGGGAGACGAGCTGGTCCTTCCCGCTTTGGAGGCGGTCCTGAGCTTCCTGTGCCTCCAGCTTCAGCTGGTTCTCCACTATCAGCGACTCCTGCCACCAAAAACACCACAATCACCAGCCAGTGAACACGCACCCATTCCCCTACCACACCCACTTCACACCTGTCCTATCATGAAATCTTTTTAGTTATCCTTTATTTTACATGACAGTGAAATGCTTTAACCCTTACCATAACAGTGGCATTTGAAAAGTTTGGAAATAACAGATATCTGAGAATTTTTTCATAAACACATCCTGAACCAAAACATACAGTCATGAAAGTAGCATGTAGTTCAGAATACCAGTGAATTTTTTCTTAAATAATCAATAGGACAATCTAAACAATCTACAGGAGAGAAGCCAATTTAAATCCCCCTTGCATGATTGGCTATTGGGGTGGGGGGGGGGGGCGCTGCTTACCTTCTTCCTCTGTGTGACCTCACTAAGCTCCCTCTCGGTTGCCGCAGTGATCAGCTCCAGGTCCTCCACCTTATGGCTCAGGTCCCGCTTCTCTGCTGCTGCCTTCTCCACTTTGCGCTTCGCCAGGCGAAGCTCCCCCTGGAGGTCGGGAGGACCACCGTCAGAAAAACACATGCCCTACAAATCTCTGTGGTGTGGAGTCCAGCAGTCTGTCTTTAGTTTGGGCTTAATTATAATCTCACTTCCCCTTTATACTGATGCTTTCTGTTTCTGCTGCAACTCTGGCGAGTGCTGAACCTTCCGAACTGTAAAATGTAAAAATGTTTTAGTTGTGAAGAATATTCGTATGTATTTACATATTCCACTAAATTACATGTTTCAAATGATGATGTAAAAACATTCAGTAATTCAGTACAAACTCAGTACAAATCTCAAATACACCCATGAGACACAGGCTTGTGTGTAGCAGAGGCTCCAGGGTATACTCAGCTACTGCACAGCTCCAGGGTATACTCAGCTACTGCACAGCTCTTCGAGGGTATACTCAGCTACTGCAAAGCTCTTCGAGGGTATACTCAGCTACTGCACAGCTCCAGGGTATACTCAGCTACTGCACAGCTCTTCGAGGGTATACTCAGCTACTGCACAGCTCCAGGGTATACTCAGCTACTGCACAGCTCTTCGAGAGTATACTCAGCTACTGCAAAGCTCTTCGAGGGTATACTCAGCTACTGCACAGCTCTTCGAGGGTATACTCAGCTACTGCACAGCTCTTCGAGGGTATACTCAGCTACTGCACAGCTCCAGGGTATACTCAGCTACTGCACAGCTCTTCGAGGGTATACTCAGCTACTGCACAGCTCTTCGAGGGTATACTCAGCTACTGCAAAGGTCTTCGAGGGTATACTCAGCTACTGCACAGCTCCAGGGTATACTCAGCTACTGCGCAGCTCTTCGAGGGTAAACTCAGCTACTGCAAAGCTCTTCGAGGGTATACTCAGCTACTGCACAGCTCCAGGGTATACTCAGCTACTGCACAGCTCTTCGAGGGTATACTCAGCTACTGCACAGCTCCAGGGTATACTCAGCTACTGCACAGCTCTTCGAGGGTATACTCAGCTACTGCACAGCTCCAGGGTATACTCAGCAACTGCACAGCTCCAGGGTATACTCAGCTACTGCACAGCTCTTCGAGGGTATACTCAGCTACTGCAAAGCTCTTCGAGGGTATACTCAGCTACTGCACAGCTCTTCGAGGGTATACTCAGCTACTGCACAGCTCTTCGAGGGTATTCTCAGCTACTGCACAGCTCCAGGGTATACTCAGCTACTGCACAGCTCTTCGAGGGTATACTCAGCTACTGCACAGCTCTTCGAGGGTATACTCAGCTACTGCACAGCTCCAGGGTATACTCAGCTACTGCAAAGCTCTTCGAGGGTATACTCAGCTACTGCACAGCTCTTCGAGGGTATACTCAGCTACTGCACAGCTCCAGGGTATACTCAGCTACTGCACAGCTCTTCGAGGGTATACTCAGCTACTGCACAGCTCCAGGGTATACTCAGCTACTGCACAGCTCTTCGAGGGTATACTCAGCTACTGCACAGCTCTTTTAGGGGACCTGAGAAAGTTTGGGGGACCCCTTGCCCATTGGTACCTTCTCTTTCTGCTGGTCCCTGCGCATTGCGCTGGATGCCTTCCTCTTATCCTCCACTGCCATGGAGATCTGCGCCTCCTTCTCTTTGAGGAGCTTCATCTGGACAAACTCCTCCCCCTCACTCAGCTCTGTCATCCTCCTTTCCAGGACCTCAAGCTGGGAGTCCTGCACTGAACCAGAACAGAGTCAGCACCAAACCAGAACAGAGCCAGCACCAAACCAGAGCAGAGTCAGCACCAAACCAGAACAGAGTCAGCACTGAACCAGAGCAGAGTCAGCACCAAACCAGAACAGAGCCAGCACCAAACCAGAGCAGAGTCAGCACCAAACCAGAACAGAGTCAGCACCAAACCAGAACAGAGTCAGCACCAAACCAGAGTAGAGTCAGCACCAAACCAGAGCAGAGTCAGCACCAAACCATAACAGAGTCAGCACTAAACCAGAGCAGAGTCAGCACCAAACCAGAACAGAGTCAGCACCAAACCATAACAGAGTCAGCACTAAACCAGAGCAGAGTCAGCACCAAACCAGAACAGAGTCAGCACCAAACCAGAACAGAGTCAGCACCAAACCAGAGCATTGAGTCACACAAACACTCAGACACACAAAAGAGTTACAGAGGAAGGGATGGGTCTCTTGCCAGCTTGTTCATGGCCTCTTGTTTCCTAGAGATGGCCCTCTCAGCCTCTCTCTGTTGGCGGCTCAGTCTAGCGAGCACGCTGCGATTGGCTGAAATGGAGGCCTGCTGCCGTTTGTCCTTGGACATCAGCCCCTGTAGCTCCTCTGCCATCAGCGATAGCGCCTTCTGGTGGCGGAACAGTCTGGCCTCTGTATCCTACAAAGTGACATCAGACAGTGATGACATCATCAAAATGCACCATTAAGCCACATTCACCTGTAGAGGTTTTAGTGGTGAGGAATTACGTTTTCCTGTGATGGGCACAGTGAGTATATTCAGACTACTGCATAATGAGATTAAAAATGATCGGTCATAATCTTGCCCCGATTGATGAATACAAACCTCCAAATGTTCCCGCCCTACAGACACTAAGAGCAGCAGACCTGGGCCAGACGTGCACAGGCATTTTACACACTCACACGCGCTTATGAAGCTTGCACTGCACCTGCCCTCACTGTGTGAAAGGAAATCCTTTCAGTAATCGTGCAGCACGGTCTGACTGGGGCCGCTCCTGCAGACCCCTGACACCTTGCAATGGAGCTAACGGCTAACCACAGCGAGCAGCCACATGGAGGGAGAGACTACTGACTACTGGCAAAACAGAACCCAATGTTTTAAAACTCTCAGTAATCTGCAGACATTTCCCTGGAGTCTGAACAGGTGAAGTGTTTAAAGCCCGGGTCTGGACCAGGGGCTCTGGTGCGACTGATTCTGGAGACTCACTCTGGCAGCCCACTCCACCTCCTTCACCTCCTGCTCAGCCCGTGAGGCCTTCTCCTCAGCACTGACCATCGCCTCTGTGTCACTTTTCAGTTTCTCCTGTAGGGCGGTTCTGTGGACCCGTGCCTTTTCCAGCCTGCACACGGTCACAGCGACACATGCAAACACGCAAATACTACACATTTACCACAATCACACACACAACCACCACACAGTTACACAAACACACAGTCAGAGGCAGTCTCCAGTCCAGTGGAGGGCTGCAGGGTCAGGTCGATCTGTCAGGCTCCAGGTGTCCTTACCTGTCCCTGTCGCCCTGCAGGTGTGTGGTCAGGTGAGTCAGCTGGGTTTGTGTCATCTTCACCTTGGCACCAGTCCTGTCCATAGAACACTGCAGGCCCTCACACTGAGAGAGAGGAACCACACACACACACTGAGACCAGGGAGAGGAACCACGCGCGCGCACACACACACACACACACACTGAGATCAGGGAGAGGAACCGCACACACACACACTGAGACCAGGGAGAGGAACCGCACGCACACACACACACACACACACACACTGAGATCAGGGAGAGGAACCGCACACACACACACACACACTGACATCAGGGAGAGGAACCGCACACACACACACACACACACACACACAGAACAGGGAGGGGAACCACACACACACACACACACACTGAGACCAGGGAGAGGAACCACGCGCGCGCACACACACACACACACACACACACTGAGATCAGGGAGAGGAACCGCACACACACACACTGAGACCAGGGAGAGGAACCGCACGCACACACACACACACACACACACACTGAGATCAGGGAGAGGAACCGCACACACACACACTGAGACCAGGGAGAGGAACCGCACACACACACACACACACACACACACACACACACACACTGAGATCAGGGAGAGGAACCGCACGCACACACACACACACACACACACACTGAGATCAGGGAGAGGAACCGCACACACACACACACACACTGACATCAGGGAGAGGAACCGCACACACACACACACACACACACACACACACTGAGATCAGGGAGAGGAACCGCACACACACACACACACACACACTGACATCAGGGAGAGGAACCGCACACACACACACTGAGACCAGGGACTGCACACACACACTGAGACCAGGGAGAGGAACCGCACGCACACACACACACACACACACACACTGAGATCAGGGAGAGGAACCGCACACACACACACACACACACACACTGACATCAGGGAGAGGAACCGCACACACACACACACACACACACACACAGAACAGGGAGGGGAACCACACACACACACACACACACACACTGAGATCAGGGAGAGGAACCGCACACACACACACACACACACTGACATCAGGGAGAGGAACCGCACACACACACACACACACTGACATCAGGGAGAGGAACCGCACACACACACACACACACTGACATCAGGGAGAGGAACCGCACACACACACACACACACACACACAGAACAGGGAGGGGAACCACACACACACACACACACACACACTGAGACCAGGGAGAGGAACTGCACACACACACACTGAGACCAGGGAGAGGAACTGCACACACACACACTGAGACCAGGGAGAGGAACCGCACACACACACACACACACTGACATCAGGGAGAGGAACCGCACACACACACACACACACACACACACACACACAGAACAGGGAGGGGAACCACACACACACACACACACACACACTGAGACCAGGGAGAGGAACTGCACACACACACACTGAGACCAGGGAGAGGAACTGCACACACACAGAACAGGGAGGGGAACCGCGCACACACACACTCAGGCCCTGTCCTACAGCGCTGAAGGTGCACCTCGCCTTGCAGCCGAGCACAGCGTCTCTCCTGGTCCTGAAGCTCTGCCTTCTCTTTGGAGGTCTGCTGGAGCATGGCCTCTATCCTCCGGCTCGCCTCCTGGTTCCTCCTCATCAGGCCGTCCAGCACTTCCTGGGCTCTCCTCACCCTGCCCTGCTTCTCCTCCACCTCCTCCTTCACCATGGACAGCATCTGAGAAACAGATTTGCCCAATCAGAACAGGGTGGTGGGGACGAAACTCAGCCCTGGACAGCCAATGGGAATGCAGGATTCAGTGCCTACCAAATTACCATGACCCACTTATTTTAGATTAGCCAATTAGCTGGACACAACGATGATGCTTCACTCACAGATCAGGGACCACACTAAAACATTTTGTATGCAGACATGAGAATCATCTTGCTTGCTCTTTCATGAGCTTATTCAGGAAATGAGCTAAAATGTCATGTCATACGAACGACTGGGCTTAGTAAATATGGGGCGAAACAGACAACCTGGCTAAGTAAAGGATACTTAAAATAATAATTCATTAAATAAAAGTTTTTCCTCCGGCTCAGCTAAAGATTATTGGGGTGATGCCCTGAGCCGGCTACCATGATGCACAGGTCCATGTCTCGGTCCCTCTTGGTCATGTGTCCAACGCTGGCCTGCCAGTGTCCAGTGAGCTGCTGCCTCATAGCGCACACCTGGCCAATGGCCTCCTCCGTCCGGTTCCACTGCAGCTGAGGTATGTATTACATTTCAGAGGGAGCTGGGCTTGCACCTCAGGGGGTTGTACGTTTGATTCCCAGGTGGGGCACAGCTACTGTAAATATGCTAATATGTAAACTGTGTCTGAATAACAGCTGCTGATGCATATCTGTGCATGTGAAAGAGCTGTGCAGGCAGACAGACACAGACTGACAGACAGACAGACAGGCAGGCAGATAGACACAGACTGACAGACAGACAGACAGGCAGGCAGATAGACACAGACAGACAGACAGACAGGTGGGCATGCAGACTGACAGACAGGCAGGCATGCAGACTGACAGACAGGCGGGCATGCAGACTGACAGACAGGCAGGCATGCAGACAGACAGACAGGCGGGCATGCAGACTGACAGGTGGGCAGGCATGCAGACTGACAGACAGGCAGGCATGCAGACTGACAGACAGGTGGGCATGCAGACTGACAGACAGGCGGGCATGCAGACTGACAGACAGGTGGGCAGGGGAAAAGGGGAAAAGGGGCATGCCCTCTCCAGACCTCAGTCACCCCTGTTGTCTCCCACTCCTTGTCCATGGACTGGCGCTTCTGCCAGACCTCCACACCCTTCTTTTTAATGGCCAAGAGGAGATCCTACAGCAGCCAGAGAAAGACAAGCAGTCAGAGCTCTGTCTCCCTCACTGCCCTTAGGCTCAACACATTTAACACAGCAGTAAACAGCGTCACACTCTCCATATGCCAGTAAAACACGGGGTCATGGTTAACATTTTCAGCATGTGACTCACTCATGGCCTGTGGTCATTAATGAGCTTGACAGACAGCACAGGCATCGGCAAGCAGAGGGGACCGGAACTTGAGAATGTGGGGGTTCCCTGAAACAGGCAGGGGGGAGGGGGGGTTCCCTGAAACAGGCAGAGTGGCCCCTGCAGTCTCACCGTCACCACGCTGCTGTCATCCGTCTGCGTGTAGCTCATCAGCACCTCCTGATCACTCTCGCATCGCGCCGCAGCCTTCTTCAAGGACTCCAGGACCTGCCCCCCCTCAGCCTGCTCCCTCCTCAGCCCCTGCATCTTCTGGCCCATGCTCTGGATCATTCTCTGTGAGGGAACGCTGTGTCACTGTGAGGGAACACTGTGTCTCTGTGAGGGAACGCTGTGTCACTGTGAGGGAACGCTGTGTCACTGTGAGGGAACGCTGTGTCACTGTGAGGGAACACTGTGTCTCTGTGAGGGAACGCTGTGTCACTGTGAGGGAACACTGTGTCTCTGTGAGGGAACGCTGTGTCACTGTGAGGGAACACTGTGTCTCTGTGAGGGAACACTGTGTCTGTGCGAGGAAACACTGTCACTGTGAGGGAACGCTGTGTCACTGCGAGGGAACACTGTGTCTCTGTGAGGGAACGCTGTGTCACTGTGAGGGAACACTGTGTCTCTGTGAGGGAACGCTGTGTCACTGTGAGGGAACACTGTGTCTCTGTGAGGGAACGCTGTGCCACTGTGAGGGAACGCTGTGTCACTGTGAGGGAACACTGTGTCTCTGTGAGGGAACGCTGTGTCACTGTGAGGGAACACTGTGTCTCTGTGAGGGAACGCTGTGTCACTGTGAGGGAACACTGTGTCTCTGTGAGGGAACACTGTGTCTGTGCGAGGAAACACTGTCACTGTGAGGGAACGCTGTGTCACTGCGAGGGAACACTGTGTCTCTGTGAGGGAACGCTGTGTCACTGTGAGGGAACACTGTGTCTCTGTGAGGGAACGCTGTGTCTCTGTGAGGGAACGCTGTGTCACTGTGAGGGAACACTGTCACTGTGAGGGAACACTGTCACTGTGAGGGAACGCTGTGTCACTGTGAGGGAACGCTGTGTCACTGTGAGGGAACACTGTGTCGCTGTGAGGGAACGCTGTGTCAGATTCAGCATTTCTCTGTGAAGAACATCATGGACACTGTGACTGAAATAAATCCCCACATGTTATTTAAAATTTGGCACTAGCTCCAACAGACCAATGGCTGAAAATAAGAGAATCTTGAACAAATTAATTATGAATGCTGAGAAAATGACGAAATATTTGAGCAGCATTAGCCTTCTTCATTCTTTTTAGTTTGCAGGGTTTATAGAAAAAGAAAGAAATACATAAAAAAAAATTCAGTTCAAGATCATTTCGGGTCGTTAATCTATTGAAGTTGCATGCACCACGAAAGGTGTCATAAACTGTCTGCCACACTAAGTAAGTTATATTCCTGTCTCAAAACAGGGTAGCCTTTTGTTTCAGTAACTTTAATGATTCCATCGTCTTTTGTGCGGTAAAGGCGCATGAGTTTTCCTCGCCTCCTGTGCACTCCGCCGCTCGTGCAGATCTCGAAGCTCCTTCTCCAGGTGTGTGATCTCCTGCTGCAGCCAGCCAATCTCGCGCTCCATCACGTGCAGCTCCGACGCCGTCCCCTCATTCCCGGCGTCGTAGAATGTCTTCAAATAAACACAGCCACACGCACACACACACACACACACAATCACAATCACGCACACAAACAAGTTTTTAAATCTTATTATTTTCAACAGTTTTCATTTTGAAAGTTGTTTGTCTTGCAGACAAATGTTTTTCGCGTCAATGCTGTGGAATAAGCCTAATCTCGCTGATGAAAGTGATTGATACTTAAGTTTGACCACATTAAGGGAAACACAGACACTACCTGTCACATAGTACTTCAGAAACATAGCCTCCGTGAAACCTACTTTACAGCGCGTTATGTTTTACTTGAAGTCTAGCATCGCTTGTCTGTGCTCCACGGATTTGCTCTCATGCGTTGAGACTTTCATTCGTCTGAATGTTTAAAAGAAGCACATAACAGGGCGCGCACATGTGTTGGACTCACTACCTGGCAACAGGTGTATGCTACGATGACGTCATTGGCATTTTCATGTTCGATTTCTGTTCGTTTGTAACATGAAGCCAAAGTAAGAAGCAGCAACATCTTGTAGCCAAAAGCAGGCTATCCCTGTAACCAACTAGTTAGCCGACAGAATAAGGAACTCACCTCATATCCCGGAGTTTTAACTGAATTGTCCAGAGGGCTTTCTGAAAGGCCATCGTCTAAGACCTTTTTGGACAAAGCCTCGTCGGACATGTTTCGTCGCAGACCAAGAGTTAACTATGTGACCTGGTTCCTTTTTAGCTAAAATATTTCCCAAGAGCTCACAGTTCCAACAGAATGTACAGGGGTGAATGATCGGGCGTCTCAGTGGAATTCCGATGCAAAGGCGGATAATGGAGTGACCGAACAGAGGCCACGGCAGGGCGCTCTGTTACACCAAAGCTGTAGAACTCACAGGGAAATGGCCCATTGTGATCTATCTTGGGCTAGTGATATTAATGTCCACTGTAGATCCGTATTTTGCCCGGAATAGTGTTCGCTTTCTTTAAAAGGTCATCATATTTACTCACAGTAGGAATAATGTTTCCATAGTGCATTAACATGGATTAAGCTATCAATTTTATAATGAATAAAATGGTGTGGACTATAACAAAGTTAACAGTTGACAGTCTGTGCTTAATGTGACTTCTAAAAGGACATTCCAACTGGATTTTTCTTATTTGTAACTAAGGAAAATGGAAATCTCTGTGATTGTACTTCTTTATGTAATTTCAATCGTGTAACTTCTTTAATGGTGGCTATTTTACCAGAGGTTCCCCTGGGGAAATTGTTGTTCTGTTCTGTTTACCCACCTAGCTGAATGTATCCCATGTTATTTGTAAAAAATGGAATGACATATGCCAGTTAGGAACCATGGCACCACATATCAACACTGCACCACCCCATCCCTGCAAAGGCTAATGTTCAACTACTGCTGTTGGTCTGGTGTAGAACGATAACTGGCCAAAGGCTGCACAAACGTTTACTTCTGTTTCAATTCCTAAGACTTTGGAAATGCTAGACCCAATACGTAGGCTAACAACTATAATAAAACAAAATATATGAATGGATGAATGAATGAATAATACAGGACTACAACTCTGTGTGTGGTGTACTTTTTGCCGAATTGTTTTGAAAGAAAAGGAAGAAACTCCTATAAATTACCAAATTCATTTTTAATTTATTTTTGGCAGACAGTGGGTTAAAAATAATAAACCATTCTTCACACACATAATTATTTTTATTTCCAAAAGAATCATTTATTTCTCATCTGGGAATCTGACTGAAAAAAAACTCTGTTACTAAGAGGGAAGGGAGTGGTAGGCTTTCTGATCACATTATTGTCCAGTAAACAACAAAATCTAGCATGAAATGAAAAATAAACTCTTGCACTACATTAAAAAAAATGTAAAGTAAAAAAATTGTAAATAATGTTGCAATGCACTGACAGCATAACTGTCACCCAGCGCCCTTCATAACAAAAATACAAAAAAACAAACAAAACCAGAAAAATTAGTAATGAAAGCGTTCCAGTTTAAACAAAATGAGGGCACCGCACTACTACCCCTCTGTCCGCACCTTTAAAGCGCTCACTTCCATGGCCCGTCGGCCCGTGCAAACAGCCAGAACAAAAGCTGACAGCCAATCGTATATTACAACATGACACACTGACCAATCACACGAGGCACCCTGAACGTCAGAACCTATAAAGAAGACACAGCGAGGCAGATTGCCGAAGTAACGTCAGAACAGCTGGTCCTCTCAAAACAGCTTTTTCCTTCATCTTCTGCAGAATCCCTCCCAGTGTTGGGTTTTCTGCCGATGAGTTTACAGTCTGTAGAATTAAACTGAGAAATGGAACCCACGATTTTAAGCATTGTGAGTTTTCACTTTACCGTATTAAATAAAGTATTTTGAAGCCAGACAGTGCTGAATACGGCTTCGTGAAGCTACCCCGCTATCCCTTATCAAATCGCCTAATTTAGGCTTAAAATACTCCACGCCTTATGTACATACACTCAGCAACCCGCAAACTCCATGAGAAAATGTAGTGGCTTTTAAACCAAGCAGGAAACTATATTAAAACAAATACAAAAACAAACAGCAACACTACATCAAACAGGAAAAAAGAGATTAATACTCATGAGTTATCTGGTAATGAACATGTTTTTCAACCATTAACCTTCCTTTAAGCGTCTCAAAATGTCCACGTTATTTCTGCTTTGATTTTTTTTATACTTTTTTTTTTTTTCCAAATTTTAAATCTAGGCCATCACTTTAAAATGAAAATCATATACAGGTTTGCACAACAGATTAGGTAAGTTCTCTCATATCAGCAAAACAAGAAGACAAAAAAGATTTGATATATTTATATATATTTATATATATATATATAGTCCAGTCAGTGACTGATTATAAATAGAAAGACAGCGTTGAGATTAGTGAGACAGAAGGAGGCTTCATGAACTCCATAATGGGTGGAGTTGCAATTAACTGTCAATCAGCATATAGTAAGCCCCACCCATCTGTGGGGTCATGAAGCTTCATTCTCCCTATCACTGGAGTGGAGACGTCCTCTCTATCCCCACAGCGCGCTTGGACAGAGCCAGCCTTTTACTTGGAGTCCTCGATCGTCCCCTTGCTGAGGTCGGTCATTTTGGGGTACTTGACTTTCTTCTGGTCAAGTTCATTCTGCGCCCATAGCAAGAGCTTGAGCAGTTTGGCCAGTTTAGGGGTGGACTCTCTGTTCTCATAGTCCAGAACTGCCTGGTTCACCTCACTCCATACCTGCCACAAAAAGGTCACACCAATCAAATAAAAGAAATCACACCAAGATCAGTCTATATGAGTGGGTCCTCAGCTTCTGGGCATGCTTTAGCTTTCTGCGTGGCTTTCAGGTTAGCACACAAAATATTTACACGTGCTGAATATACTTTTACCGGCAGGCTTAAATGGTTTCATGCAAATTTAAATAAATGTTCAGTCATGCTAATGGCCCTAATTAAAAGTTCATTAACATCTAACGATGCCACTCTGTAATTAGCCCTCAGGAGAAGTTTGATTGTAATATTAATGTGAATAACAGATGAAATATCTGGATGATCTATTATCACCTATTGAAATGTGCTTTAGTCTCATTAGTGCAAATGAAAGGTTTCTGGTTGGGTAGTCAGTCTCATTACTGATGCAGCTGTCTGAAAGAGCTATTTGTGAAGAGCTAAAATGTGAGGCTATTAGTGCTGTCTGGCTTTAAGGACTATTTTGAAATGTATCCAACTTTTTATTCATAATCATATGCCACTTGTGTACAGGCAGCCAAAGAGTAAAATGCAGTTTTTGTTTTTACGCTTAATGGAACAGAAACACTGTGGTGTGGAATAGCAACAGCGCCTGTGACTCGCTGTGACAGACGGTCCTGCAGCTTAAAGTCAGAAATATGCCATTCCTAGAGCAGGAGAAAGGGGTCCTGTTCCAAAGGTAAAAGTGTTCTTCCTTTCATATAAACCTCATATTGAGCATGTCCCAGTCCCAGTCCCCTCCCACAATCCTGCCCCCCAGGCCCTCCCATTAGCTTGCCTTCCTTACCTTCTCCCATGAACACACCTGGTTGCTGCCCCACCCCTAAACCTCTCTCATTGGCTCCCCTCCCACAGCCTTATGGCTCAGTCTCTCTCACTGGCTCCCCTCCTGCAGCCTCATGGCTCAGTCTCTCTCATTGGCTCCCCTCCTGCAGCCTCATGGCTCAGTCTCTCTCATTGGCTCCCCTCCTGCAGCCTCATGGCTCAGTCTCTCTCATTGGCTCCCTACCTTCTGCCGCTGCATCATGTTGAGCAGGTCTCCAAAGGGTGAGTCCTCGGGGTTGTCGAAAGCCAGCAGGGCCAGCGTGCGCTCCATCTCTGTCAGACACTCGCGGCTCTCCTCCCCCTGCTCCGCCAGCTGCGTCTGCGCAAACTCCAGCGCAGCCTCCGTCTCCCGCAGCCGGATCAGTTCAATCAGGTGCTGCTGCTGCTCACCCAGAACCCGCCCCAACCCACCGGGGTACAGGGGGAGAGAGGAGAGGGGGAGGGGAGAGAGTGTGCCAGAGGAGGGGCAAGAACAGCATGAGGAAGAGGGAGAAAACAAGAGCAGCAGAGAGGGAGGAGAGGATTGAAAGAACCAGAAGAGGAGGGCGAGAGAGGGATGATCACAGGGAAAGAAAGAGGACGACGAGAACAGGGAGTGGAAGAGAGAATGGGAAAGAGATGGAAAGATGGAGAGACAAAGGCGTTTAAATTGCATCTGCTTCTTCCCACAATGTTTCACAGTGAGTCTTCCTGCAGAACAGTACTGTAAGGTCTTTTTAAATGTGTTTATGTAGTTCAAATAACACAGTACCAATCCATCACTGTGCAGACAGCCTGGGACTGCAGTGACTACTGACCTAATGCAAGTGACATTAGGGTTACAATTCAATGATATCAGTTTTTCTAAGCGGTCATGTGGTTTGTTTTTTCCTGTGTTGATATCAGTGTTGCTATGCAATGATATCAGTTTTTCTAAGCGGTCATGTGGTTTGTTTTTTCCTGTGTTGATATCAGTGTTGCTATGCAATGATATCAGTTTTTCTAAGCGGTCATGTGGTTTGTTTTTTCCTGTGTTGATATCAGTGTTGCTACACAGGGATAAGGTGTGGAATTCACAGCTGCTATTCAGGTGAGACTGTGCTATCTGCAGTCGCACAGTCAGGGCAGATGTAGATTGTGCGTTACCTGCAGGTGGAAGTAGAGGTAGCGGTTGGTGTCCAGCAGCTCTGGATGGAGGCTGTTGATGAGGGCGATGGCCTCCTGGATCTGCCCCTTCAGGATCATCTCCCGGATCTTAATCCGCTCGTCCAGAGAGTCCAGATCCACGCTGGGCTCGATCCCCGACTCCATCCGGAACTTCTCCGCCGCCTCCTTGAACCCCTCTGCAGCAGGAAACACACCCAGCGCACAGGAACAAGCTTTAGCACTGCGGCATGCTGGGTAAATTCCTGGCCAGGGAGCAAGCCTCAGGACTGGGGCATTCTGAGTAAATTACGAGAGGAAGGACAGCACCGTGTAGCAGTGCAGCGCAGAGACTCTCAAAACTTCTGAGGCCCCATCCATATATATGGGTGATGATGTGACCAACGACTGATTAAAAATGAAGCCAAACAACTGTGTTCAAGTATGGAACTTAAATGCATGGTACTAACCACAGATTGCCTTAGTAAAATACTCAGCTGTATAAATGGACAATGTAAAACTGTGAAAAGCATTCTGCTAAATTCCTAAAAGCTTCTCTTATCAGGCTATTACATAAGTATGAACTTGGCCAACTGCAGTCACCGTTGTGGTACAGTGCCTCCAAAATTCTGACTGATGGTTCTTCTGAAATAGATGAAGGCATAGGCTAACTTTTTGGCCAAATAAATCCATACTCAGAAACCTGAGGACACCAATACACTTGCAGCAACTTGTGACAAAGCAAACCAATTAATGTTTTCCAGACCCTCTGTAGGAGAATGACCCCCAGCAGTGGAAACCATAAGAACCAATAGCTTTTTCTTATGGAAACCATAAGAACCAATAGCTTTTTCCCTTCATATCATCTCAGCCACTCCCACAGTTTAGGAACCTATGGCATCAGGTTTGGTGGAAAAATGACTATCATTTCTTGATATTCATTCTGATAATACCTCAGACATATGTTTTTTTTTTCATATTTTGATATCATGATATCCATTTTACTGTCTGCAGTCAGGTTAGCGAGTCAAACTTACACCATCTTGCTCTTAAAATGAGTAACCAACATTTATGAGAGCTTAACCCTTAAACACTGCTGAATGTCAGGCTGCTTCGCCTCTTATTGTCATTACACTGGCATTGAGATAAATATTTGTAATTACTATTAATAATACTTGAACATTTTATCTTCTTATGGATACAGATTATGACATTTCTCCATACTGACATAGATGCCTGTCCTATGGTGTGGCCCAAGTACAGGGTGTTTGCCACAGCGCGATGTGGCAACATTACTACTGAGTTTGGCTTCATGTGGGAGCACTGCCACGGTCCCAATGAGAAAGCAATTCGACCCTGGTTTACACGGAGACAGGTGTGAATTAAGCGACGCTGAGCCCAGGCGTCTTCATATGACGTCACATGAGATAATGAAGTAAGGGCAACGCATAACCGGCCTTTCAAATGGAAAGCAACCAAGGCATACTTAGGGGAGTTCAAAATATGACAGTCCAGCTACCTGTCACCAGGTAATTCATGATGAGTCGATTCATGTCCGCTCTCTGTATGTGCACGTTGTTTAGTTTGTCCATCCACTCGTCTTTCGTAATATCTTCGGGCTTTTCCGCATAACTCATCCTGATCGGTCTGCAAAAATTAATTGGAGAAACCAAACCACTGTTACACAGGAGGTTTTTTAATATCACAAAAATACAGAAATCCAGCACATGCGCGTTCATGTTTGTTTTCAATGCGTGTTTACTTAGACTGTCAAGCGTTATTCTGTTTTTATTAGTGCCGAATATTGAATAAAATGGTATCCTATATGTGATCGGGGTGCTCATGCACAGAGAGCCGAACACTGAAAATAGTAGGGTGATGTTTGTTTTGACTCTAGTTTGAATCATTTTTCAGGGGAAATTGTTCTGCAGATGGTGTTTCATCGTATTCATTCAAATTCACAGTACAACAACGCCCATATGTTTACCCCGTTGTCAGGGCACGATATCGCACAGTACGCATCTTAGACAGCCAAATCTGGCCATCCAAAATCCAGAAGCCTTCCGACTCAGTTGACTAGTTACCTACGCATTCGGCAATATTGTGATGGCGAGGTAGGGCTACGTCGTTACGCCCACTAACGTTACAGAAAACGTAGCGGTGGCTAGCCGCATAGCTGCAACAACACGTTTATCCATGCACATAGCATTTGCTAGCTAGCAAGGTAGATTTCAGCAATTCAGAAAAATAACAACACATTAAACTTAAATACATCAATATATAGAGTAAATAACTGACTCTCGGTGACATGCCCTTTGTTGACTATTAGCATGCTAGCGAGTTAGCTGCCTGGCTAACACATAAATCATTCTCAAGCCGCATACTGAATTCATTGAGGCCTCGAACGGCAAGCAAAACATTGGAGCCTTAGCATCACACCGCAAACAACACCGGGTATTGTATCGTGTTTCTGTCCTTGATATTGGACAGCGAAAGTCTTAAACCCGCACAATATCGTGGAAATGTATGTCTACTCATATGCCACCGCAAATGTAAGTCTGTAATCGAGCAGTAATTTATAAAGGTACCTGAAATTATGCTGCTTTTTTCTGGGCAGCTGCTGTTACAGGGCCACGGCGAGAAACACGCGATAAGAGGGCATCTTCCTGAACCAAACGAGATTTCAGTGGAACTTTGCCACAATTGGTCAGAAGATACTCTCCAGCGATGATGTCATTGTTATTTACTGTCGTTGGCTCCTAAAGCCGCTGAGGTTGCCTGGTAAGCAGCGTTGCTAGAGGTGCAGTTATCCCTCTCCAGCAGTTTAGCCCTCTAAAATTTGTGACAAATTCCCGTACAAAATTTCGAGTTTTACTAGAACGATACATAATGTGAAAGTAGGAGAAACAAGCTTGCAACATGACCATTTGAAAAAAGTTTAAAATTGATCATTTTTATTGAGGCATGGAGTGTGCACACATGATGACAGGTGATTCGTGTCTTCATGCTACTGATACACAAAATGTGCAGTAATAGAAGCCGATAACAGCAACTGAATTGATGTGGTTCATATGCAAAAACAGCTTATCAAAATAATGTTTGATATCTGAACATAGCTGTGTGACTCTCCTGATATCTATCATTATTCTGAACAGGTCATTTGTTGGAACCAATTGAAACTGAACAAGTGAATCATCTTGAAAATTACAGTATTGTTACATTTTTGTACTCAGTTCTTGCCGTGTCACTCCTGTCCAGCACGGTTGCGCGTTCTCGTCTCGCTGGGTTCCCCTGCCCCTCCCACTTTCCCATCTCTGTGAACGCACAAGCTAATGCGCGAGTCAGTGACCGGGAGCGGAGAAAAACCTGCCGCAGATGCCTCTGTAAACCAGCTGGGAAAACGTTTGTACATTATTTCCTGGGATGCGATATTAAATTGATGCCGTTGACCATATCTAACTGTGAGCACACCGAGACCTTGTCCAGAACATCCGACAAAATAGGTAAGAATGGACTGATCTATGCGATTTAAAACCGCATAACCCACAGTCCTCATCGTTGCGTTACCACTGACTGTCAGCTGATCTAGTCGTGCCTAGTAGCTAGCCAGCTAGCGCTAGCCAGCGCGAGTTTACCAATATGGATGCAGCTAATGAGGACTGAGCCTTGCTGTTACGGTAGCTGGCTACAGAGATTAGCAAGCTAGCCACTCTAAATCCAGACTGTTAGGCAGCGCACCATAGTCCCAAATAAACTGAAATAGCTCGAGGTTTGGGTTTATTTTTTTACTTGCCTAACCTCGTTATTATTCAATGAAATATATTTTCAGTGCGTAGTGTGTGGGGTATATTTGGCGATGTAGCTATCAATCTGGCTTGCTGTCAAACTAGCTGTTTAGTGTTTTGCTACACAAGATCGCAGATTTGGGTTCTGCATATCGATTGACTTATTTATGTTGAAACCTAGCTATTGTATGTTTGGTGTGTTAAATATTTAAAGAAATGTAAAAAAGATTTGTTCATAAATTGAGTTCATTGTGACAGAGTACAGAACTGCGTTATTCACATAATAAAACCCCTACCTCGCGTTTGCTGGCAATGAATGAGATGCAGCCCTGACTGTATGCCGGCTTGCTAACCTGGAGAAAGGTTACTTGGTTACTTAGTTTGTCCAGCTAAGCAGGCACGTATTGTGCGTCCTTTGCTGTGCTTTTGTATTGCTGGTCCTTTTGTTCTGATATTGTGACCATTGTTGACCATGATCATTTGCTTTACAATTCTCTTTATATAGTACTTAGTCCAACATAACTGAGATACAGTACTTTACAAGTGAGGATCATAGCAAGTGAAGTTGTAGGTTCGTCAGCTACCGGCAGGGTTTGACATATTGTATTACTTCTGGTTTAGCACTGCACGGCTGTTAGACATATAGGCTTATGTACTATGTTCGGCTGCTGAGATTATTTTTGACAGAAAACATCTATCGTGAAGCCTGAAGCATGCAAATAAGGCCGTCTCGCTTACCTTAATATCATAAGCTATAAACGCCTATATATTGTTGGGTATCTACATCATGCCATCATTTCTGACATGATGTAGGTTTATTTGGAGTTGCAGCCATCCTCCTTTACACACATGCTTGTCTTTTTCACGAGGTGTCTGTGAAGTACGATGGAAGTGTCATCATTTTATACATATATCATTTTTGTGGTCTAAGGATCCAGCGGGAAGCATGACTAAGTCGTGAATCATGGGAAAACGGTGTGACGGGAAGGAGGTCTCGTTCGATTGTGACGTCACTATGATGTCATCGCCGCAAGAGCAGGGTTTCTGCAGGTCATGATGGCAAAGACTCTCTTGGATGATCTCTTACTTAAACATTGCTCATGCCGTAATACATATTAGTTTGACTTATTTTATTTATTTTATTAGTTTAGTTTGTTATCAGTCTGACAGTTGGCACTGCAAGGGTTTGGCCTAGGCATGTAATTGCACTGGTGACTGAGGTGGTCCTCAGGGCTTCTCAGTGTCACATTGTGTACATCCATTATCTTACTAATGTAGGCTCTGGAGGAGAAGTGCAAATTTCTCACTGGTAAGGTGTACCTGTTTGAGCCAGTCTGGGCTTCTGTTACCTGGTTGTAGCGCCCCCAACAGGTGAGTTCCTGTGACTTGCTCCATGTAAAACCTGGGTTAGCTCAGATTCCCTGTGCTACAGGTGGTATTCCCACCTTGCTACCCCACAGAGGGAGCTGTATGACCTGTGGAAAGCCCTCTTCCACACACTGCACAGGTAAAGAGCTATGTCTCACCTGTGACTCCACACACTGCACAGGTAAAGAGCTATGTCTCACCTGTGACTCCACACACTGCACAGGTAAAGAGCTATGTCTCACCTGTGACTCCACACACTGCACAGCTAAAGAGCTATGTCTCACCTGTGACTCCACACACTGCATAGGTAAAGAGCTCTGTATCTCACCTGTGACTCCACACACTGCACAGCTAAAGAGCTATGTCTCACCTGTGACTCCACACACTGCACAGGTAAAGAGCTATGTCTCACCTGTGACTCCACATACTGCTCAGGTAAAGAGCTCTGTATCTCACCTGTGACTCCACACACTGCTCAGGTAAAGAGCTCTGTATCTCACCTGTGACTCCACATACTGCTCAGGTAAAGAGCTCTGTATCTCACCTGTGACTCCACACACTGCTCAGGTAAAGAGCTCTGTATCTCACCTGTGACTCCACACACTGCTCAGGTAAAGAGCTCTGTATCTCACCTGTGACTCCACACACTGCTCAGGTAAAGAGCTCTGTATCTCACCTGTGACTCCACACACTGCACAGCTAAAGAGCTATGTCTCACCTGTGACTCCACACACTGCTCAGGTAAAGAGCTCTGTGTCTCACCTGTGACTCCACATACTGCTCAGGTAAAGAGCTCTGTATCTCACCTGTGACTCCACACACTGCTCAGGTAAAGAGCTCTGTATCTCACCTGTGACTCCACATACTGCTCAGGTAAAGAGCTCTGTATCTCACCTGTGACTCCACACACTGCTCAGGTAAAGAGCTCTGTATCTCACCTGTGACTCCACACACTGCTCAGGTAAAGAGCTCTGTATCTCACCTGTGACTCCACACACTGCACAGCTAAAGAGCTCTGTATCTCACCTGTGACTCCACACACTGCACAGATAAAGAGCTCTGTATCTCACCTGTGACTCCACACACTGCTCAGGTAAAGAGCTCTGTATCTCACCTGTGACTCCACACACTGCTCAGGTAAAGAGCTCTGTATCTCACCTGTGACTCCACACACTGCTCAGGCGTGTTTTTGCTTTGTGTTTTTCTCTTTCACAGTGTGGTTGTGGCTTTGTTTGTTGTGTTATAGTTGTGTTGTGGGATAATTGAAAAGCTTTCACCTTTTTGTCAGTTTTCAAACAGCTGCTCTCTGCTGAGCGTTAGATTTAGAACTCACAGAGGGCTAGCTCCACTCTCCCATCATGAGCTCTGCCTCTTCTGCTGAGTCTGTGGTGCTTTGGCCTTCCTCCCTGTCTGTCTGAGGAGAAGTTGAGTAACTGAAGCTCAGTCACATGGGCCTAGCACAGTTTCAGACATCCAGGCTGTTAACGGCCTCTTTCAGTAGAAAAAAAAAAGATGCTACATGGGGTACTTTTGAGTGGTGTGGCCATCCTCTGTCTGTCACACACATATACGCACATACACGCTCACACAAACACTTCCTGTTTTGACTTTCCAAAGTATCCAGCTGTATAAATGGACAGTGTGTAAAAATGTAAGCGGTGTGATTTTCTCTGGATAAAGGCAGAAACATGACTGGTTCTTTGGTATTTGCTGAGCTGCAGAGGTCTGCTGTGATTGGTAGACAGGCTTTGGTGTCACTGTGCTGTAGGAGCCATTAAACAGCATTACTCCACATTATATCCTGGCTCATTTCATTTTCTGATGGAATCTTAGTTTGTGGAAATGGTCCGCCCCTTCCTCTGTGTGAAATGCTGACGGGCGCAGTGTGTTCTGAGGGAGAGGCAGAATTGATTGGCACCTCCATTAGCTAATTAATTACAGTGGCACCCCACATCTCCGGCGGCCCTGGCCTGTGAGTGTGTGTGTGTGTGTGTGTGAGATGTGCGTAATAAAGAAGTATCTTCAGTTCCCTTATTATGTACATCACAAGGACATGGGACAAGTGTGGAGTTTCTGACACTTCTGGTAGTTTTTTGTCAGAGGGTTTTTCTGGAGCAGATTATGATGGTACTGTTTTACCCACAGATGTGTTTTTTAAATTCCACATTCTGCAAAACAGGGCTTGCAATTTTTACAGTGAAGTTTCAAAGCAACTAATTTGTGTGAAGGGTGTCTGGGAGTTTTCTGCATTATGGTGTTGATTCTTCTGTTTCTCTCTGGCTCTGCGGTTGTTTTCGTTGAGCTGTGCATGAGAGCCAATGAGTGAAGCCAGAATGCACGCTGTCACATTAAATGCAGAAATACTCTCTGCTCTGCCATTGAGAAACACAAAATCTGCAAATGCGACCATGTCTGTACAGTGGGGGTCGGAAAGGACATCGCCTCAGTGAGCTGAAAGGGAAAAACAGGAAGCAGTGCAGAGCAAGGTAAATGCGAGTGTGTATATGTGCGTGAATCGGCGTGTGCGTGGGGGAGATGAGCGCAGCAGCTGCATATACTCTCCAGGCTGTCATGCAGGTATGGTTTTGTGCATATGGACTGATTTACAGCGTGCAGGAGCTCCGGTTGCAGTGTGGGGGAACCCCCTGCTGGGATGGCGGAGTGCGATGCTGGGGGGTGCAGGGTGAGCCAGGCCTGCCGGTGGGGTCATTCAGCCCAGGCCAAAAGCAGAGAGCTGTCTCACACACTATATTTAGGCTTCACTCTGAGAGCTGTGTGCCTCACTACTGGCAGGGAATGGGGGGGGGCAGGTTATAACTATTCCTGCTGTTATTGTCACAGTATTTGTGCGTGCGTGCGTGTGTGAGTGTGAGTGTGTGTGTGTGCGTGTGTGTGGGGGGGGTGTAGGTTATAGCTATTCCTGCTGTTATTGTCACGGTATGTATGTTTGAGAGTGTGTGTGTGAGTGTGTGTGTGTTTGCGTGCGTGCGTGTGTGTGTGTGCACACGCTCATGTGCATGTGCGTGTGAGGGAGTATATGTTTCCCTGTGTGTGTGTGTGAGAGTGTCTGTGTGTGTGTGTGAGAGTGTGTGTGTGTGTGTGTGTGTGCGCGCGCGTGTGTGTGTGTGTGTGTGTGTGTGTGAGAGTGTGTGTGTGTGTGTGTGTGTGTGTGCGTGTGTATGTGTGTGTGTGTGTGTGTGTGTGAGAGTGTGTGTGTGTGTGTGCGCGTGCGCGTGTGCGCGCGCATGTGTGTGTGAGGGAGTATATGTTTGCCTGTGTGTGTTTTCTGATACAGGGGTTTGAGGTATAGAGAAGCCCCCTTATTGTTGCAGTCAGAGATGAAATCTGAACACTTTCCTTCCACTCAGGATGAGATTATCCTGCTGTGTCACTTTACTTGTGCTACAGGCCTGTCAGACACAGTGCACCACTTTCACAGCACAGCCAACATGTTCTATCCAATCACATCTCCTCATACTCAACACATAACCAATCACATCCCTTCAAAACATCACTTCGACTCAAACCCAACATTCAACCATTTACCACATACCTTGAGCCAGGCAGTTTGTCTGAGTTGCTTCAGTAAATATCCATTATATTATAGACCTGTATAAATGTGTAACATGTAAAAATGTAAGTTTTGTTAGACTGAGTGTACAGGAGAGCCTGATAAATGCCTGTAAATGAAATGTACACTCTGAGATGGCAAATCTAAGGAGACTGCAGCTGAATTCAGGTTAACTGGTGCTGCCGAACAAAACTGCACTGCTCTCTGACAGTCAAGCTGCTGCCCGCGTTTCTCTGCTAGCGATGGCTGCCACAGTGAGTGCTGGTCCCTGATGGTAAGGCGAGGGCATCCTGAGACAGAACCGTCTGAGCCCTGAGGGTGCGATTGACCAGAAGGAAAAGGCTGGAACTTTCCCAAGCAAGATGCTGGAGAGCTGATGTGTGTTTTCACCCACTACGCCGCAGCACTAAGCGCCTGTCCCACAGGGGGGGCCGTCCCTGGGCCTTTAGATTTAAAATCAGCCCCCCAGGAAACCAGGTGAGGTGAGCTAGCCATGCAGCCGGCTGTGCTAACTCATCAAGTAAGTCAGTGTTAAATAGTTCAGTGTTAAACGCCAAAATCAGGAGATCAGGAGATCAGGAGATCATTAAAGCGTCACAGTCCATGTTATATTGTGTGTGTGTGTGTGTGTGTGTGTGTGTGTGTGTGTGTGTGTGTGTGTGTGTGTGTGTGTGTGAGTGTGTGTGAATGTGAGTGTGAGTGTTTGTGTGAGTGTGAGAGTGTGTGTGTGTGTGAGTGTGTGTGTGTGTGTGAATGTGAGTGTGTGAGTGTGTGTGTGTGTGTGAGTGTGTGTGTGTGTGTGTGTGTGTGTGTGTGTGTGTGTGTGTGTGTGTGTGTGAGTGTGTGTGTGTGTGAGAGTGTGTGTGAGAGTGTGAGTGTGCGTGCGTGCGTGCGTGCGGTGAGGTTTACAGTAATTGTGTGCTTGTGGGTGTGTTTATGCTCGTTGTAGATAAGGTTGCAGGTGTGTCTTTGTGTGTGTGCTCCTGCTCTTTGTTCTTGTAATTAGCGCTCACCTATAAGAAGCCTAACACCATTGCCTGTTGACACACTTGGCACTGGGTGGTGCATAGCGGTTACAGAGAGTGCAAGGTACTCCTCAGCCTATCAGCTGTGAGGGGGAGGATCATGTGAACAGATTGAGAGCCAGTTTGTGAACTCAGCCAATAAAACAGGATTAACACCCTTACCTTTCACAAAAAGTGCCTTGAGAGCTCTCATACCTACAGTGAGCCTTCAACTCCATGTTTTATCAGAAAGACTGTCTCCTACAGCGCAGTCACCATTGCTGATCTGGGCCACTGTGTTTCTACATCAGCCAGAGAGAGAACTGCCAGTCTGACTCCCCAGCGCAACCTGTATGCCGCAGCATTTAATAACTCTGATAACAAATTAATAGAGTTCTTTTATATGATCTTGCATGTTTTCAGACACCTGCCTTTAATGTTGATTGATCCAGGTGATCTCATCCTGGGGTTGATGTAATCAGTGCAGTGTATGAGGCAAGGTGTGAATGTATGAAGATTTATTATTATCACATCATCATACTTTTAACAGTATTTGAGTGACAAACTTAGTGCAGGCTCCACAGCTTTGCAGAGAGTAGAAGAAGTAATAAAATCGATAATAAACTGAATTAACAATAAATTAGTAAAAATAATAAACTATAGAGAGAAGGAATATACAAAAATAGTATATAAAAATGTAGAGTATTAACAGAGCAGTCAGTGAGGCATGGAGTAAAGTGCGACAGTGACTGATTTGAATGTTCAGTAAGGTGCAGAACTGTCCTTATTTCTTGTTTAGATGTCTGGGGGTCCATCTGCAGCTATGTTGGACTTCCATCTCTCATAGGCAGGGGCTCTCAGGGGGAGGGGCTCTCAGAGGGAGGGGCTCTCAGGGGGAGGGGCTCTCAGAGGGAGGGGCTCTCAGTCAGAGGGAGGGGCTCTCAGAGGGAGGAGCTCTCAGGGGGAGGGGCTCTCACAGGGAGGAGCTCTCAGGGGGAGGGGCTCTCAGTCAGAGGGAGGGGCTCTCACAGGAGGAGCTCTCAGGGGGAGGGGCTCTCAGGGGGAGGGGCTCTCAGAGGGAGGGGTTCCCAGGGGGAGGGGTTCTCAGGGGGAGAGGCTCTCAGAGGGAGGGCTCTCAGAGGGAGGAGCTCTCAGAGGGAGGGGCTCTCAGTCAGAGGGAGGGGCTCTCAGAGGGAGGGGCTCTCAGTCAGAGGGAGGGGCTCTCAGAGGAAGGGGCTCTCAGGGGGAGGAGCTCTCAGGGGGAGGGGCTCTCAGTCAGAGGGAGGGGCTCTCAGGGGGAGGGGCTCTCAGAGGGAGGAGCTCTCAGAGGGAGGGGCTCTCAGTCAGAGGGAGGGGCTCTCAGAGGAAGGGGCTCTCAGGGGGAGGAGCTCTCAGGGGGAGGGGCTCTCAGTCAGAGGGAGGAGCTCTCAGAGGGAGGGCCTCTCAGGGGGAGGGGCTCTCAGGGGGAGGGGCTCTCAGAGGGAGGGGCTCTCAGGGGGAGGGGCTCTCAGTCAGAGGGAGGGGCTCTCAGAGGAAGGGGCTCTCAGGGGGAGGAGCTCTCAGGGGGAGGGGCTCTCAGTCAGAGGGAGGAGCTCTCAGAGGGAGGGCCTCTCAGGGGGAGGGGCTCTCACAGGGAGGAGCTCTCAGGGGGAGGGGCTCTCAGAGGAAGGGGCTCTCAGGGGGAGGGGCTCTCAGTAGCAGTTTGTGTCGGAATCGAGGTAGAATGCTTAATCTGTAGAACTGAGGTTGCTATGACCTGCAGCTGCTGCTCTTTCATTTCTGAGTCTTGAGAAGACAGAAACATCTTCACTTCACTGTGTCATTGTGGTTGCAGCTTAGGTTAGGGTTAGGTCTCTCGCACCTGTCTGCAAAACCATGTTCTAAGATTGCCCACTGATCTGGGTTCAGTCTTATTAGATGCAGCATTCCCATCATGCAGGGATTTCCCTGTCTGTCTGCCGCTGTCCGCCTGTTTGTCTGAAGTTTTCTCATCATATTTCAGTGTTTGCGTTTCTGTTTGTGTGTTGAGGTCATGCGCTCACATGATAGTCAGTGCATCCCACAGGAAGTGTAAGTTTGAGCAGCTTCCTGTAGAGTGGCTGAATGTGTGAATAGAGGCCGGGGAGAGGTGTGAGCACAGCCCTCCCTCTGAGAAACTGTCTCTTTATCTTTCACACTTTCTCCTTTTTTATTTTTAACAAGAATAAAATAGAGTTTACTCAAGTCCCACTGCTCTCTCTCATCCTATCCGGTTTCTCTTCCTTTGCATGTTTTTTGTCTCTGTATTTTCCTGTATTGCCCATATTTGGAGCCCTTCACATCTCTGTGGCGCCGGCAGTGACCTCAGGATTGCGCAGACAGGCGTGTCCATTGCGCCATGGACCTCAGGAGTGCGCAGACAGGCATGTGCGTTGCGCCATGGACCTCAGGAGTGCGCAGACAGGCGTGTGCGTTGCGCCATGGACCTCAGGAGTGCGCAGACAGGCGTGTGCGTTGCGCCATGGACCTCAGGAGTGCGCAGACAGGCGTGTGCGTTGCGCCATGGACCTCAGGAGTGCGCAGACAGGCGTGTGCGTTGCGCCATGGACCTCAGGAGTGCGCAGACAGGCGTGTGCGTTGCGCCATGGACCTCAGCAGTGCGCAGACAGGCATGTGCGTCGCGCCATGGACCTCAGGAGTGCGCAGACAGGCGTGTGCGTTGCGCCATGGCCGCTTCATGTGTTGTGCAGCCCTCAGGGAGATATCGCTCAAACAGACTTTAATTGCACCGGCGGAATTAATAACGCGTTCAGGGGTGAGTAGTGATTGCATTAAGGGCGGCGTGGAAGCCTCGCCCCCCCCAGCTGAGACTGTTGGGTCTGAGCGCGCTCCATCGCCCGCCCACTCACCATGAGAGACGAGGCTGTTGGTGTCACAGCAGCTAATGGCAATTTTGAATCAGCTATTCAAACATTATATTTGTTATTCATATTGTTCGCTGTTACTGTTTACCTTGTACACAGTGATGCTGTGTACATGCGGATTGCTAGGATAACCAGTTATGGCTAGAGATGATGGAACAGCGAATAGGGAATTGCCCCATTGTGATGCCCCCAGTGCAGTGTGTGGTCATGTGACCCTGTTCCTGCTGTTTCCTGTGTTCTGTGGAGGTGCAGCAGACCTGAGAGCGGGAGCAGGGTGGGGTGGGGCGGGGTGGGTTCTTACCTGTTTCTGCATTTCACTCCAGCTTCTGCTCCTGCCTGTTTAAGTAAGCCTGCTGTTTATGCGACCTGCCATCTCACAGCCGAGGACTGGCCTCCTGCCCTCACGAAGCAGTTCATCATGGCCTCATCTGCAGGCGCTTTGACGCTGGGCTATGCAGAAAATAAGCTGATTGTGCCAGGGCAGGGCAAACAAAACCCTGCATTCACACTGACCCCCCAGGGCTGGAGGAGCTGCTTCTGTTGTCTTTAGCACTCCCCCTTTGCCTCATAGGTGACATCACTCAGCCCCCCCACTCCCAGCCCCCCCAGCACACAGATTTGTGAATAACAGAGCGACTCTGTACACCTGCTTCCTCTCTGCCCTCTGATAGGCTCCCCTGCTGCCTCCATTGTGATGTGGAAGAATGGAGGGAGCAGAATAGGGGTGGGGCTTGTGGGGCTTTAAATGGGATTACAAGAGAGCAGGCCTGGGCAGACTGGGGTTAACAGCACAGCATATGGAGTGGAGAGGAGGGCCCTAGCCCTTTGATTCAGACAAAAGGGGGGTGTTTTATTTTGTGGGGTGGGGGGGCAGTTTGCCCAGACCCAGGATGTCTGTGCCCATCTGTGGAAGGTGAGGTTTTGGGTAGCGATGCTAACGACAGCCGTGCTCACCTCCTCTCAGTCAGCTACAGCACACACAAGGATACAGCAAACACACCCAGGCACACAGTGTGTTAACCAGCCATGGGTTAGGAGGGAGGGTCATCGTACACTCAGACAGCTGAAAGAGTCATGTTTAGAGTTCAGGGTTGGTTTGTGTGTTAGCATGTAGCACGTGAATACCGAGGTGACAGGTGCTCAGCAATTGCACAGCAGATGCACGGAGCCGTCAATACCTGTGCGCCAGTGTTTCTCCAAAAGCAGCCAGGCTACTGAATCAGGCGTGTGGTCAAGCCCTGCAAACCTATCTAAACACCCACGTGACTCACGCTTGCATTTTACCCACACATATCACATCATGTGTGTGAAATTGGCGCAGCTGTCCTGAGTGTAAAGGCACTGAGCGAATGAGACGGGCTTGGCTTTTCCAGCTAGCTCTGTGAACTCCCCGTCACCGCCCTCTGGCCCTGTTTTATGAGAGCTACCATCAGACAATAGTCTGCACGGTCGCTATGGAAGCGATTTCATGTGCTTCAGTTTCCGTGTTTTCAGAAGTTTAGGTCTGATAACTGGTATTATAATTGGATTAATTAGCCAGTTAATATGATTAGGTGTATGTTGCCGCCTGCTTTAGGCCGATCCCTGTGTTCTCGCCAAGGTCTTACTCTGGTCTGAATGCAGTGAAGGCTCATTATACCCCCTTTCCCACTGTAGAGCTGGAACCAGGCTGGCTCATTATACCCCCTTTCCCACTGTAGAGCTGAACCAGGCTGGCTCATTATACCCCCTTTCCCACTGTAGAGCTGAACCAGGCTGGCTCATTATACCCCCTTTCCCACTGTAGAGCTGAACCAGGCTGGCTCATTATAGCCCCTTTCCTACTGTAGAGCTGGAACCAGGCTGGCTCATTAGGCTGTTTGTGTGTCTGTAGCAGCAGTGTGAATGGAGTTGTGTGAGTTCTTCGTGATCAGAGAGCAGGCTCATCCCCCGCCCCCACCCCCCTCCTCCTACACTGTCACGCCCCTCTGACCATCTGGACGGGATTCCAACATTTCAGACATCCTGATCCAGCCAGGCTTAACACCCACACAACCCTCCAAATACTCAACATATACACACACACACACACACACACACACACACAGACATGCACACACACTCACACACAAGGCTGCAGGTGCATGTCTGTCTGAAACCCTTAATCCTGTTTTTCTCTGTACACTCCACTCCTCTCTTTCAGTCCCTCCCCTTTCACTTCCTCTCTTCAGGAGCTCTCAGCTCTGCTAGCACTTCTGCTTTTACTCTGGAGAGGAGGAGGTCAGAGAGAGAAAATAGTGAGGGGCAGAAACAAGGGAAGACATGGTAAGAAATAGTAAAGCAGAGAGGGAGCAAAATTGGGGAGAGCAAGCCACTCAGACTCCTCCTCCTCCACTGGAGAAGCCTATCACTGCAGCCTATCACCTCTCAGACTCTGCCTCCTCCACTGGAGAAGCCTATCACTGCAGCCTATCACCTCTCAGACTCTGCCTCCACTGGCACACACGGAGATCCTGCCTGTCACAGCTCAGTGGTGCTGGTGGGGTGGAGCCTCTTAACCCATATTTATGCTGCTCCCATTCTGTAGCCAGGCATGAATGTGGGCCAGTCTGCTGGGTTATGACTGTTAGCTGGAGTCATGGTACACGGCTGACTCTGTAACAGAGCGGACTGGAGCAAAAACACTCACGGCCAGGTCTGCAGCAGGGGGCTGGTGCTCTGTGTCTCAGTGAGGCCCATGGAAGATGGGGCAGCAGGGGGCTGGTGCTCTGTGTCTCAGTGAGGCCCATGGAAGATGGGGCAGCAGGGGGCTGGTGCTCTGTGTCTCAGTGAGGCCCATGGAAGATGGGGCAGCAGGGGGCTGGTGCTCTGTGTCTCAGTGAGGCCCATGGAAGATGGGGCAGCAGGGGGCTGGTGCTCTGTGTCTCAGTGAGGCCCATGGAAGATGGGGCAGCATGGGGCTGGTGCTCTGTGTCTCAGTGAGGCCCATGGAAGATGGGGCAGCAGGGGGCTGGTGCTCTGTGTCTCAGTGAGGCCCATGGAAGATGGGGCAGCAGGGGGCTGGTGCTCTGTGTCTCAGTGAGGCCCATGGAAGATGGGGCAGCAGGGGGCTGGTGCTCTGTGTCTCAGTGAGGCCCATGGAAGATGGGGCAGCAGGGGGCTGGTGCTCTGTGTCTCAGTGAGGCCCATGGAAGATGGGGCAGCATGGGGCTGGTGCTCTGTGTCTCAGTGAGGCCCATGGAAGATGGGGCAGCAGGGGACTGGTGCTCTGTGTCTCAGTGAGGCCCATGGAAGATGGGGCAGCAGGGGGCTGGTGCTCTGTGTCTCAGTGAGGCCCATGGAAGATGGGGCAGCAGGGGGCTGGTGCTCTGTGTCTCAGTGAGGCCCATGGAAGATGGGGCAGCAGGGGGCTGGTGCTCTGTGTCTCAGTGAGGCCCATGGAAGATGGGGCAGCAGGGGGCTGGTGCTCTGTGTCTCAGTGAGGCCCATGGAAGATGGGGCAGCAGGGGGCTGGTGCTCTGTGTCTCAGTGAGGCCCATGGAAGATGGGGCAGCAGGGGGCTGGTGCTCTGTGTCTCAGTGAGGTCCAGCGGGCATGCTCGGTCCTGCATCAGCACATCAGCGCTCCTTTCCCCAGACAGCAGGCTGAAAGGGGGTTTTCCTCCCCCAGCTTTGCACCCCAGCAGGGCCGTTTCACTGCAGCAGGAAGTGCAGCGCATAGCCTACATTTATGTTTGGGGCGGTAGAGCATCTGGGTCAAAATAGAACTGCATTTCTGTTCCACTCCTTTCTCAATTCCCCCGTGAGAGATCACACACTGCCCTGTCACTGTAAATAAAGTGCTGCTTTTAATTGACCAGCCGGGTAAATAATAATAAATATGACTGAAAACACCAAGCAGCCGGGATGGCACCAGAATAGAGCAGATTACTGCTAATCTCCTTCATCCACAATCCACGATGTGTGTGTGTATGTGTGTGTGTGTGTGTGTGTGTGTGGGTGCGTGCGTGCGTGCGTGCGTGCGTGCGTGCGTGCGTGCGTGTGTTTGTGGAAACGGCAGCACTAATCTGCAATAAACCCCGAAGTTTGGGGGCAGGAGGCAGGGGGTGGGGGGGAATCAATGGGAAACAAAAGAGCTGCTTCCACTGCTGCTCTTTCCCAATAGTGTGTTCCAGTTTATAATTCAGGAGGTGATGTCATCAGTGTGTGCCTATGTGTTCCCAAATTGAGGAGGTGATGTCATTAGTGTGCACCTTTGTGTTCCAAGTTTAAGGAAGTGATGTCATCATTGTGCACCTTTGTGGTCCAAGTTTAAGGAAGTGATGTCATCATTGTGCACCTTTGTGTTCCCAGTTTAAGGAAGTGATTGGTCATGGCAGAACAGCAGAGGCAGCGTTCGCTCTCCACGTCGGGTCTGACGCTCTACCATGTGCTCGGCGTTGACAAGGTGGCCACGCCCGAAGACATCAAGAAATCCTACAGGTGAGTCCAAGAGACTACGCCCACTACTTTCGGCAGCCACTATTACATAGCCTCCTGTTTCTCTGATATCCTGGAACACATTCTGCTTATCTTTATGCCTCTCTACTGCCCCTATCTGCCATTCTAAAACACCACACATAATGTGACAGTTCACCCAAAATTCATCTCACAGTCTATCCCATTCAGTACAATGCACTGTCTTTCAAAGGAGATTTTCAGCAGATTTGTTGTCTACATGAACAGGAAGCCTGCATTGGCTAGCATCCTTCAACTTGCAAACTTTTATTGTGCAAATTGAATTTTCATTGTGCTTTTCATTGTGCTTTTGACAAGAGCATCCAAAAGCAGCTTTATATATCTCCTAAGCCCGGGACGGTCCTTGAGTACACCTGGGGCAGCAGTCATAAGGAAGAGCTCGCTAACTAAAGGGAAGAACCCTTGAGCTGAGCCCGGCTCAGGGGGAGTGCGTCTGCTCTGGCGGCACCGGGCCGGCTTAATGAGTTTAACTGCAGGGCAGATTTGCGCTGTCTGGTGCCATCGCCCAGCAGAGGGGTCCAGGTACTGGACAAGCAGGACAGTCAGACAGCAGGGTCAGTCTGTAACCCCACAGCTAGAATGGGCAAAATTACAAGCTAAAAATTTCTCCTCGTAACTTCACTCTGTTAGCCTTGTCATTCATTTGTAAATGGAATATATTGTATTGGCATGCAGTCTCTGCAGTGTAAACTGCAGAAACGTGGACTCTAGGGTTGAAAACCACAGCTGAAAACCTGCTTTACCGCGAGTTAATCCAACTGTAAACAGAATCTCATGAGAGAATTTTCCTTTCCAAAGCACACATCTCATTTTCAGATCATTTTGTTCTGCCCTTAATTGCATGCCCGCCTTTAGCAACAGTGCTAAGACCTGATTCTTGTCTCCATATTT
>JAFBMS010000209.1:130000-167500 GCA_019788955.1 Albula glossodonta
ACACAGCACGCATGTCACACTGGCACCTGGCACAGCACAGCACCACAGCCTATCATGTCGCTCTCTGTCCACTAGGGGATGCAGTGAGCAGGCATGCTGGGAAGCTTCCTCTGACATTAACATTTTATTTTTTTATCATATTATGTATTCTCCACAGCCTTCCCACTAATACTACCTTCATTTTGGCATTTTATCCTCTGATGGGTAAAAAATAAGACTAGAGCCATTTTAGCTCCCAATATCCTGTATTTAACACCTCCCCTTCACCAGCGCTGCAGTAAAAAAGCAGTGTCGTCTTTGTTAAAACTGGAATGAGACCTCTTAAACCAGTGCAGTGTCACATTTCTCATTCCACATCACTGTACAGATCCCAAACTGACCTAGGGTCAGCTGAGCTGTGGCACTCACTGGCACAAAATGGCGGAACAAGAAGAACCCAACTCTGCAAAAGCAGGTGCTGTGGACCCCCTGTTCAACAGCAGACTCAAGAAGTCAGCCTGTCAGTCGTGGCTCTTTTCTTATTGACGTGTCATTTCAGAGCAGATTTTCAGACTATCATGCAGTGACTGAAGTCGCAGGCTAATATGAGCATCCTGTGTGCCGTGTAGCTGTGTGCTTTTCCGTGGTGCTGCGGTTGGGCTCTGATGCTGACAGATGTGTACATTTTACTTGTTTACTCTGACACCTGAGGCCTCCTCACCTGCACTCCCTCACCCCTCCTCCCTCCCCCCCTCTCCTCTGAGTCTAATTGTAGACCACTTCGGTCTTTTACTGTGGAAGTCCTGCCCCAAATCCTCAATATCCTTGCTATGGCTGTTTTTCAGATATCGGAAAATGCTAATTGTTTGAGTGAATGCATTATCTATTTGGAACTGTACAGGATTACTGAGGTAAAGAAATTTTCTTTTAGAAACTTAAAAAAAGATGACAAATATATACAGTATCATAAAAGTGCTGCGGTAATATTATGCATAAAATATAATTTATTAATTTTTTGTTATGTTTTTAATGAAGGACTATAGTTTTATCTGTACGTATTTTAGATGTTGCCATTAAACAATGTGTGAAACAAGATTTAATGGATGAGGTCTCTTGTACTGTACATACACGTAATTATGAAGTAAAAAATACTAGAGTTTTATGTTTTAGCATGTTGACTGTGTGTCCGAAAGAAAAGGAACTTGGGTAATTTAACGGATTTGCTGTTGTAAAATAAATGTTTCAGAACATTAGCACAGCTTGTTTGTGTGTTTTTTGAAGCATTTGTTCCTCTGAACAAACATGTTCACACCTGTCAACAGTCAGAGTTTTACTGTATCATTTTCAATAGCTCTCACACTAGGAGGTCAACATACTATACCTGTACCTATCTGCAAGGGCAGGGGCTTACCTGAGAATGAACCCACATACCCTGAGCTACAAGCCCAGCTCCCTAACAATTACACTACACTGTAACCTCTGAGCTACAAGCCCAGCTCCCTAACCATTATACTACACTGTAACCTCTGAGCTACAAGCCCAGCTCCCTAACCATTATACTACACTGTAACCTCTGAGCTACAAGCCCAGCTCCCTAACCATTGCACTACACTGTAACCTCTGAGCTACAAGCCCAGCTCCCTAACCATTACACTACACTGTAACCTCTGAGCTATAAGCCCAGCTCCCTAACCATTATACTACACTGTAACCTCTGAGCTACAAGCCCAGCTCCCCAACCATTATACTACACTGTACCCTCTGAGCTACAAGCCCAGCTCCCTAACCATGTATACTGCACTTTAACCTCTGAGCTACAAGCCCAGCTCCCTAACCATTATACTACACTGTAACCTCTGAGCTACAAGCCCAGCTCCCTAACCATTATACTGCACTGTAACCTCTGAGCTACAAGCCCAGCTCCCTAACCATTATACTACACTGTAACCTCTGAGCTACAAGCCCAGCTCCCTAACTATTACACTACACTGTAACCTCTGAGCTACAAGCCCAGCTCCCTAACCATTATACTGCACTGTAACCTCTGAGCTACAAGCCCAGCTCCCTAACCATTATACTACACTGTAACCTCTGAGCTACAAGCCCAGCTCCCTAACTATTACACTACACTGTAACCTCTGAGCTACAAGCCCAGCTCCCCAACCATTATACTACACTGTACCCTCTGAGCTACAAGCCCAGCTCCCTAACCATGTATACTGCACTTTAACCTCTGAGCTACAAGCCCAGCTCCCTAACCATTATACTACACTGTAACCTCTGAGCTACAAGCCCAGCTCCCTAACCATTATACTGCACTGTAACCTCTGAGCTACAAGCCCAGCTCCCTAACCATTATACTACACTGTAACCTCTGAGCTACAAGCCCAGCTCCCTAACCATTATACTACACTGTAACCTCTGAGCTACAAGCCCAGCTCCCTAACCATTATACTGCACTGTAACCTCTGAGCTACAAGCCCAGCTCCCTAACCATTATACTACACTGTAACCTCTGAGCTACAAGCCCAGCTCCCTAACTATTACACTACACTGTAACCTCTGAGCTACAAGCCCAGCTCCCTAACCATTACACTACACTGTAACCTCTGAGCTACAAGCCCAGCTCCCTAACCATTACACTACACTGTAACCTCTGAGCTACAAGCCCAGCTCCCTAACCATTACACTACACTGTAACCTCTGAGCTACAAGCCCAGCTCCCTAACCATTATACTACACTGTAACCTCTGAGCTACAAGCCCAGCTCCCTAACCATTACACTACACTGTACATTTTCTGTCCCTGTTGAAGCAAGGGGCATGGGTTGTGTATGGGAGGGAATCACAGTGTCTGGACCATAGCTGCAAGGGACTAAGTTCTTGTTTGGAAATAGGAAAAAACTAAAACATGTATTCCAAAGAATCATATTCTTTTTTGGAAATACACGATCCCAGGTGACAATGTTCCAAACAAAGGCGACATTACAGTAGCATCACCCCTGGGTTGGATGGAGATCAAACACACCTGTGACAGGTAACCTACAGGCAGCTGCAGAGGGTCTGTACAGATGCAGGAGTACAGCTGGGCAGTTAGAGTAAGACATCTCAACCAGCTAAGCAGCATCCATGCTCTCCACTGCAGGTTTTTTTTCCTCTTCTATAATGTCTTAATAAATTTGGAGTGAATTGAGACCTGTCTTTTGTCTGCAAGTTGATTAAGCAATTTAATGTAAAAATAAATCACAGTCACTGAGATTTTGTTTCACTTACTGCAGTCTCACGCAATGTTTAAACCTAATTTTGTGGTGTTAGTTACTCTGAATTGATCATTCTTTTTTATGTTGCATTGCACCTGCTTTTGATTTACACTACTGTTTAGAATAAAACAGGAAAGAATGCATATACTACATTTTAAAGATTTTTATTAATGAAACAGTTTTAAGGATCTTAAAGGTTTCTAGCTCCATGTCATACAGTAGGACGCAGTGGAACACTGAGATTTATTTATTTATTTATTTATTTATTTATGTAGTGGTCTGAGTGTTTAATTTATTCCGTGCGAATAATCTAAACTTTAATATACACTTAAGTGCAAGATTAGGTTGTATAATGGAAAATGTACACAACAAACCCTCAGTATGACGAGTCAGGGACTCCCTGATAACGTCGTTGCCGTGCGCCGGAACCAAGTCGGCTGTCTGGGAACTCAAGACTTGAGGCTGTTGGTTTGGAAGCCGACAGCTGCGAAAGGAAATTCTTTTGACTGAGATACAGCAAACAAGACATAAACCCAGTTGCCTTTGCTACGTTGGAATAGGAGGAATCTAGTGAGATCCCTGACGCCATGGACTCTGCCAATCAAGGTAGCTAAAATGTTATTGCTTCTTAGCTTGTTACTAGCTAGTGATATTATGTTAGCTTTCGGCAGAACTGTCGTGCTACCAAGTTTCTGCTCCACTGTGTGATCTTGTGCTAATTGGATCTTGTCAAGACGTAGGTTCGCTAACTTGCTAGCCACCTTATTGTCTGCCCGTTCATTACAGCGTCCAGCGCCTGCACACAAAACAACGGCCGAAGCAAAGCGAGATTTTCAGCGACTAGCCTACCGATATCAATAACCATGTAGAGTTAGGTAGTCAATCCATGTTCTGGGTAATAGACAGCTAATTAGCCGTGTAACAGGTTTTAGTTAGCTAATTTGCACTCTGTTGACGAATGTACTGTTTAGCTATAAATAAATGAATGCATGAAGTATCATTTGCTAAGTTATTTCACAAATAGCTCAGGTCAGGAAGTTAGATGGCAGACCTGTAAGGTTACATCCCTCCAGGTAGCTGCGGATGTACCTGGGCTGGTGATGTCACCACTCGCTTACTGTCTGAGATTATGTACAACAGACAACAAGTTAGCTTTCAGTGTCAGCTGGGTAAGCACACCACAAGCTCACAACGTGAAGCGAATAACCAAATATTTATTTCCCCCTGGCCTTCGCTAACGAGGATGTTACTTTCTCTCTGATTTATCTCTAGTGATACCCTAATTATCTTGCTCCTCGATATGAATTTTTGTAACATAGATTTCATAGCATAAGTACTAGTTGATAGCTAACTCAGTGAGTCATTTAGTTTGTGTTAGCCAGATGTATTGTTGGGTTATGCCCGTATTGCTCTTGCTAAAGTTTTATGCATCAGTTTGCTACTTTTTAGTTTGGACGGGGACCCACTTAACTAATCTAATTATCTTAGCTAATGTTAGCTAGTAAGTAGAAGCTAGCTAAGTTAGTTGATACCTATCGCTAATGGTGTTAATGCGATGAGGTTAAAATAACTCGTTTTGTTTTTAAGATGTGCAGTGATACCAACTGGTATCTAAACTTGTATTACCAGTATAGAAATAGTGTTTCATTTGATACTTGATTCCCTCTTGCTAGCAGCAAGCTGGACATGGCTCTCTTCTCGTTCATTGCGTGAGTACATTATTGGGCATCTGACTTAGAGAGCTAGCAGACTGAGCTATCCAACGCCTGAGCCCCTAATCGCCCCCAAGCATTAGCCTAGCTACCAAGCAACGCCTAGCAACAGAGGTAGCAATGTTTTGATAGTGCTCCCACCTGTACTTGGTATCTAGAGGTACTTGTATGAGTCAGACTGTGCCTGGAATAATTTGTACCGTAAATAGAAATCTGCCCCTGTTATCCTAAGCCACTGGTTCTTAACCTGGGTTCGATCGAACCCCAGGGGTTCGGTGAGTCATTCTCAGGGGTTCGGTGGAGAAGGAGACACACAGCACACTTATATGATTCGTGATGTCACACCCCGTTTTTGTTTTTGCGTGAAAATCATGTTTTGATGGTTTTGTTCTTTGAACACAGTGATGTTGATGCACGGTTCATTTTGTGCACCAGTAAAATGTATACCTATTTTTTGAATTTGAAAAAATCATATTTTATTTTTCCAATTAAGAAGGGTTCGGTGAATGCGCATATGAAACTGGTGGGGTTCAGTACCTCCAACAAGGTTAAGAACCACTGCCCTAAGCGTAGTTTGTTGCATACAAGTACACTAAGCAGAATCAGCGGTGTGTGCTAGGTAAAAGTTAGGTAGTTTTGTTTGCTGCTGAGCTCAAGTTTCAAGCTGAGACTGATGAGTGGCTAACTCCACCAAAAAACTGCAGTATTACGGTTGTGTATAGTCCTGTAGTACAAATGCAGTATTTTGGACGCAGTCGAACAGCAGTTATACTCCTGGTTTTTTTTCTTTGTTGTTTTTGTAAGGGCAGGTGTTGGATTTCCCAGTTCGTCTCTTTAAAATATTTCCCTGAAAGAAAAACGTGGAAATTGTTGACAACAGTTGTATGTTGTTGTAAAATCCTAGAGGGTGCCAAAAGGTAGTGGTTTCCTATAACTGGCAAGGACTCAAAGGAAGCGATCTCGGCAAAGCAGATCTGTTTCCATACCCATAGTACACCTTGCCCTTCTGTCCAACACACTCCTTGTAGCTTAGTTCACTGCATTACCCCTGTGTTTTCTCTCTCCCTCTCTTTCCCTACCCTAATCCCCCCCACCCCCACCCCGTTTTTTTTGGTTGTGATGTTGTTTTAGACATTAACCTCAACTCTCCCAAAAAAGGCATGGGGGCGGACCCCCTGGATGCAGATGTGCCAATGGAGGGGGCTGTGGGTGGAGCCGGCCTGACAGAGGAGGAAGCAGAGGAGCTGAGGCTGGAACTCAGCAAGGTGGGGTACAGGGTTTTGGGGCCCCCCTCTGCAGCAGGAGGGTGAAAAAGTGCAGAGCTGGGGCTTTAGGGTAGCTCTGCAGAGGGGTGTTGAGGTTTAACGGTAATTAGTGGGGTTCAGGGCTTTAGGGTACTCTCTGCAGGAGGTTAAAGAGAGGTGTCGAGGTTTGAGGGTTCTCTGAGCTGTAGAGTAAATAGTGGGGTCCAGGGTTTGAGCTGTCAGTCAGACAGGGCCCACAGGTAGTTGGAGGCAGATTGTTTAACACATTTAACCGTGGGGCTGTCTCAGGTGGAGGAGGAGATTCTCACCTTGCGGCAGGTGCTGTCGGCTAAAGAGCGCCACGCAGGTGAGCTGAAGAGGAAGCTGGGCCTCAGCCCACTCAATGACCTGCGTCAGAACCTCAGCAAGGGCTGGCAGGAAGTCCAGACCTCCAACGCGTAAGTACTTCCTGTGGCACCAGCCAATCCACCCCCCCCCCCCCCCCCCCCCGACACACACACAAACACACACACAAAATGTCTAAAAAAAAATGAGCAAATGTCTCCCAACATCAAACATACATGACTGCTCTGTCTTTTCACATTCACAAAAAGACTAAACCTGTATATTTTATTAATTACATGTAATCTATAAATAATGTGTGATGTGTGTAAATGAGCCGTAGCATACTGCAGCACTCTGAGGGTGTCCTGCCTTTGCTGGCCCTCTCTGTTTGCTTGCTTAGCAGTAGTATGAGGGTGAGAGCTGTCTGGACACGCAGACACTCTGTAAACAACCCCCTCCTGTCTGACAGCGTACGGCGTGGCCTGGATAAGCAGCTCTGAGTTAGCAGAGTGCTAATGCTTACCCAGAGACAGTTAGCACAAGCTATGGACTAAACATTAGCCATCTCTTCCCCAATTCTAAAAGGGGAACACTAGCCAGTTTCACAAAATACATATTTACCAATAAGTTACAATGACATATTAGTGTCACACACACAATCATAGCTGAAATGAAATTAATACAAGAGTGGAGACATACGACAAGTGTATAAATAAAATAACCTTTGAAACCATTTAACACTGGAAGCTCACAGCTGTCTGTACCGCTGAAGCTAAAACTTTCCAGTTCGCTGCCACTCATGCATATTCATGATCATGGGTGTGGTCAGTGACTATGGAATTGAGGGTGAACATTCTGCCACTCTAAGTGAATTTTAATAAGCTGTAATATGGAAACTCTTAGTGCTTGCTGTAACCTCCTGGGCTAAAGAAATGGTGAGAATGACGTGAACATGGGAGCTGGGGATCTGGTTATCACAGAGAATCTGTGCAGCTCTCATAACTGTGTGACTTCTGCTTCAGCCTGAGGGGAGTTTCACTTCCCTTTTAGGGTGTGAGGGGTGAGTGGCCCACACCCTGACCTCACCCACATGCTCAGAGAGCAGAAACCAAGTGTGACCATGCAGGGCTTCACTCAGCGAGTTTACACACAGGACAGCTGCATCCGTAATACATGCAACAAAGTGCATGATGGCTCATGGGAAACTGCCTTAGGAGGAAGTCAGGAAATGGACTTACAGCGCCAGTCACTCTCACAGATGTGACGTGCAGCTGGTGAAAACGTTATGATGAGTCAGGTGACCCCTAGAGAGGTCGGACAGCAGAGGTGTTCTGCAGGAAGAGCGATAACTGCTGCAAAGGGTCATGGGTAGCAGAATCACGTGGGGCTGCTGTTCCAACGCCTCAGCCATTGGCTGATCCTCCCGTGCCAGGCCAGGTGACCGTTTCCACGGGAACATGTGGAATGTGGGGAGCGCATGAGCTGAGCATGTGCAGCTCAGCCATGGCCTGGCTGTCTGACATCGTTAGCCACTCTGCAAAACACGGTAAGAAAAGCAAGTAAAGATATCAGTGTGGGGGATTTCAGTTTGAGGCAGTAGCGTTTCCACAGGGCTGATCTCTGTGTGCCTGGTGCCCCCCCCCCCCCCCACCTCCCAAGTCCTCATCTTAACCCTGCCGCTTATCTGTGTCTGTAGATATCTCACAGCTTCTGCAACTCTGGAGGACATAACCCGATCTGAAGCGTGAGTTTTGAAACTTGTTTGTATTTTGTTTCGTCCATTTCAATGTAGTTGTAGTTTGCTTGTTTGTAGTTTGCTTGGTTGTGATTGGTAGGCGTGGCTGTTTGGGGGAGGTGCTTGAGGGCCTTGTGCATTATCAGTATTGTGTTGCCGGTGAGTTCAGTTAATTAACTGAGATGAGGCGCTGCTGTACCCATGGGGGCCGCCCCCCTCAGCTGGCCTGTGTCTGCCCCCTCCCTGAACACTGCGCTTTATGTAACCAGGGCATCTCAGCTCAGGGTCAGTTTTCTCTCCTGCAGTGAAGAACAATCTTCTGTGCAGTGCTCTAGCTATATTAGCTAGCCACACTAAGGCAGCCAATCATGTTTACTGCCCAATCTCCACTAACCAATGAGGATTCTCACCCACACTCAGCTGTCCAATCAGTATAATTGACCACTCTCAGCTAACCAATCAGGTTTAATATCCACAAATTGGGTTCACCGTCCAAACTCTGCCAGCTCATCCTGTCTTCTCAGGTAGCACACTCCACACTCAGGCCGTGAGAAGGTAGGATTGATGAATGAGATAATGTTTTGCGCAGTGTAGAGGCACTGGGAGAGGTTGGGGGAGGCAGGGTGGGGCGGGGCGGGTGAGTGGGGGATGGACAGGCTTGCACACTCCCAGATTAAGTGTCTTATCTGGGGTTAACACTGATCAGGTGACACTAAACCCTTCAGATGAGGGGGAACAAGCACAAGGAACATCAGGTGAGAGCCCAGGAGGGAGGGGGGAGGTGGTGGTAGATGATTGGTTGGCTTTTCAGCCAATCCACTGCTCTGCTTTTGGTGTTTCAGACCTTGCTAATTGCAGAGCTTTGTGCTGAAAGTGTGTGCATCCTGAGAGCTGCGCTGAGGAGCTGCTGGTGCTTTAGCTGAACATGTGTTTCCTGTTAGCTGTGCTGTAGAAACACTTCATTAGTGCAGAATGGCACCATCATTAAAAAAACAGCGCTCATCTTGTTTTTAATAAATCTGTCTCATTACCCTGCTTTATGTCCTGAAACATTTTGGGCTGGCTCCATGGATTCACCCTGGTCCTGCACTCAAAGCCTTTCTCAGGGCAGATGTTCATGCTAGGGCTCTGGGGTGGTTCATGCAGCACACCCACCCTGGGGAAAGGGGTTTGTGTCATTCAGCTGGTAAACTCCGCACCAGGCCATGGCTTTGGGGTGGGGTACATGTGTAAACCTTTAGGTCTTGAAGTGCCTGCTGCTCATTATGGTCTGCAATGCCCTGTGCACCTGTGTGGTCAGTGCAGTGGGCAGGCAGGGTTTCTGTATGGACCGGCTGTTTGAGCGGCCCAATCTCAGCAATAAATAAAGCCTTTTGGATTGAGCTGAATTCAGCTGTGTTGTGTTAATCAAAGAAGTGTACAATTTTCATAATGTCTCTCTCATTCCCTTTCCCTCTCCCCCTCTCCCCCTCCCTCCCTCCCTCCCCCTCCTCAGGTATAAGAGGACTCAGGAGACCCTGACCCAGGCAGGTCAGATGACCTCAGCAGCTTTCTCCAGCATGGGCACGGCCATCAGCAGGAAGTTTGGAGACATGAGGTACCCCAAAACCATCTCATAGTCCTCTGTTGTCCCGTACCCCCAAAACCATCTCATAGTCCTCTGTTGTCCCGTACCCCCAAAACCATCTCATAGTCCTCTGTTGTCCTGTACCCCCAAACCATCTCATAGTCCTCTGTTGTCCCGTACCCCCAAAACCATCTCATAGTCCTCTGTTGTCCCGTACCCCCAAAACCATCTCATAGTCCTCTGTTGTCCCGTACCCCCAAAACCATCTCATAGTCCTCTGTTGTCCCGTACCCCCAAAACCATCTCTCAGGTATGCAGGTGTTAAAGGTAGAGGTGTAGTGTTATAAAGTGTGAGGGTTAGCCATGCTGCTCTGATTGTGAATAGTGCTACAGTAACTGCAGGCTGTCTCTGCTAACCCTGGTGTCTCTCTCCTCCCTTGCTGCTGGCTGCAGAGCTCTGCCCATGTCAAATTCCTTTGGGTAAGACACGCCTCTGTCTGCATACCACACTGACCTTTCAGGTTACGGGCCTCTCTCAGCAGTACAGTGGTGTTCCACCCAGGATTTTAATCTGCAGCCTCTGATTTTGTAGTCCCAGTCTCCCAATCCATTTTTCTACACTTTGCCACCTAGATTGTGAGACACTTTGACTCCATGCCCAGTTCAGCTCAAAAGTGCCCCTATAGGTGGATTAGTGGTGGTTCACTCACTGCTCAGCTGGAGGGTTACTCAGTGGAAACTAAGCAACAGGTTGATGTCCCTGCTAGCATGCCGCCACGCGCTCTCAAATGAACACATCACAGTGAGGGGGCGAGCCCACAGACACGACTGGGCACTCCAAACTAGGCTGAAAAAAGGAGGAATAGGGAATAGAAAGGCATTCAAAACCATATATTTTTTTAGTGGGAATAAAAAAATGTATTTAATTTTGTGGCTAGATGTGTTCCTCTTTTGACACTGTCTGTGTCACAGCTAAATAAACTTTTTTTTAATAAATCACCACAAGGTTGGGTTTTAACTTTAGCTTTTTACATTAGCGCTCCATGCTAAAGCTGACCGTAAGCAGATGAAGACTCTGTGACCTTTGACCCATTGATGTCATAGCTGTTGTTTTTCCTCTCTGTCGCTGTAAGTGCATGGACAGACCTGCATTAATTAATCTCTTATCCCTGCAGCTAGTCTGTAGCTTAAAGCTGTGTCATGTGTTTTCCTGCTCTCCTTAACGCTCACCCTTCTCTGTTTCCCCCCAATGCTATCGCTATCAAAGTAGCAACTACTCCATGCGACAGTCAATAAGCATGCCAGCAATGAGGTAAAGTATGACCTGTAAGTGATGGCAGATTGATGCTATCCCAAAAATGGGTGGAAGTATAAAGTGTCATCAGTGACTCACTGGTCGGAACCAATCATCAAGCCTTACTGTGGAGAGCTCTGTAGAACTCTGTTGTAAGATGCCTCTTGATTGGTTCATAGCAAGCCAGTGATGAATTGACAGAGTGTCATTTTCCCACTCTTTATTGGATCAGGAAACCTTGGATTCATCAGTGACTTTTGTGATTTAACTCAAGAATTCCCTGTCTTTGTATATTGAGCTCTAACTGCCGTCTTGCCATATTTCTGTGTTGAAATCCTTCTTAGCATCGGCAGCCATGTGTTTTCCTCTCGTGCAGTAGTTAAAGTCTTCCTGGGGATTATCAGTTTCCAGCTTACCAAGCCAAACAAACCAAAACCTCATCCTCTGAGACCATCTCAGTCCAGCTGCGGTTTCTCATTTTTACTCTGCCTTGTAGGAATTCCCCATCGTTCCGGTCCTTCGAAGACAAGGTGGAAAGCATCAAGGTGAGACCCGATAATCCAGTCAGCAGATGAAAGATTGTGGCAGATCCAGGTTCTATTAGTGTGGGGGCAGGCTGTCATCCTGCAGCTCCACACCAGGGCTCTGGGGCTAAGGCCCTGTCACAGTGCCAGCTCAGCTGGGGGAGTGTTTGCGGTCTGAATCGCTGAATCTCTGCTAGGGACTGGAGTATTTTTAAGCATCATACCAAGTGTCTCTGGTAGGTGTAACTGTGTTCCTCCCAGCGTCAGAGGCTGTGCAAAATGCCTGCAGACAGGAAAGCAGCACTCACATCCTTTGGATGTTGCTATGGCAGCCATCCAGCAGCCGGGCCAGGCTTTCTCCATGTGACAGATAAAAACACATCACCATAAACCGCAAGGGTTAAGAACATACTCTTCATAGCTAAAATGTAAGTTAGCAGACCTCCCCACCCCACACACATGAGCCTTGTGTTTGGACATGAGAGATATTGTTCACAAAATGTTGAATGTTCTCCCTCTCCCTCTCTCTCTCCCTCTCTCCTGACTGCAGAGCAAGATGGGCGGAGGCCTGGGGAGTAGAGATGGAGTAAGCTCTCCGACTGGAACGAGCTCCGCCCAGGACCACGCCCCTTTCTGAAGACTTTTCACCTCCACTGGACTACATACATTATGAGTGCCCCATGACCTCAGAGTCCTTGTCAATCAGCATCCTGGCCATGCCCCCCTCACCACTCACACACCCCCCTCTGAAAGCATGTGCAGATTTCATCTCTGTACTGAGATAATAGTATGACTGCCATATTTCCGAATATTACAAATTGGTAAAATGTGAAACATGCTTTTGGTATGATGAACTATTTTACAGAGCTCTGCATAACCTTTGACACATACTTCCTCTCTCCAACGCTGGCTGCAGAAATGGCTGTATATATGGAGTCCCTGGGAACTAAACGTGAGGAAGCACAGGAGAGGAAAAAAAACGGGATTAAAAAAAAGGTTCCTAAAAAGGGCAGTCTCCCTGTGCTGGACGTTTCCCTGACACACGTTTTTGCTCCTGATAAGTCTCCACCAGTGCAGGTCTTAGTGTGAGTGTAGCAACCTTTCAGGGCTGTGCCCTTAGGTTTGAAGACTGTCCTAGAAAGCATGAAGACTCTAAAAAGTTTACACCAGGTTTTGTTTCCTTGGCAAAGCCAAATCTTTGGGTTGCCTGTAAGGAAATTTAAACATCTCAAATTAAAGGGCTGTGTGCTTGCATGTTGAAATGGGAATAACTAAAAAGGTGGTTTGACATTTTTCAAAGATGGCTGGCATTATTTATGCTGTCTTCCCCTGCTGCTATCTGACATTGTGGGGAACAGGAGAAGTTTTGTGCTTAGTTTTGTTAACATTTGCTTACAGCCAGTTGCTCACTTAGTGCCACACGATCACTGTAAACTATGGAGACACCTGTTGTCACTGCTAAGCGCTACGTAGCCATCACTAAACAACAGATGGCACTGGCGTGCCAAGGTGCCCCGTCCTGCACTTAGCCAGCGTTTAGCGCAGGGGATAAGTGTCAAACAAACTTTCTATGACGCTTGTAAAGCCCGTAAGATGCCAGAAATTACTTGTTTTGTTCTTCCTTGTCCACTTGTCCACAGTCGTTATCTAATCTACAAAGTACCAACTGTTTGTTCTCTTCTGTTGAAAACCAACCACAGTTTGTTGTTAGTCCCTCAGATTTGTCTGTATTTGCCAAGTTATTGGAAATTAAAAAAAAAAAAAAAAAAACTATTCATGACTGACTCAAATGTGTGGACGCGGTGGTTCTGGGGGTTGGGTTCGGTCAGTATTTCATAAATATGGATATTGTACAGTGTGTCATCTCATTAGTCCAAAAATTCTGCCGACATACAGCAAGATTAGCTAAACATGAAGAGGGGGGTCCCTGAAGTTTGCTTTGAGCCGGAAGAATTGCGGAAGGTGTAGTTCACGGTACATTCAGTAACACTGTGAAGGTAAGAATGTAAAGTCTGTCAGATATTCATTTCATTCAGTATTAAAGGGAGTGATTTTTAATTAACTTTCACCGCCGCGGCCCGGGTTCGATTCCAGGTGAGGGAAAGGCATTTTGGAGAGCCTCGCTTGTTTATGTGACCCTGAGTCACACTTAATAAATATGTTTCCAGTTACATGTAGGAAACTACTGGACCCTCTTATGCAGAGGATAATGACAGTGCTTGCAGAACGGTAGAACAACAAGCTGAGATGATACAAGGTTGTCAGTGACTTAACTAACTTTAGGTGTCACCACTCCGAAAAACTGAATATATGAAATTATTTGTAGTGGGTGCCACTGGAAAACGTACACAAATAAAGATGTAAAACTTTTGTCGCTCATCTACCAGGCTGTCAAGGTCTCCGCTTTGTGTTTGGAATTCCTGGTCATGCCTGCAGTCAGTTCTGGCTCACCGCTGGTGAAATGACCTTCCCAAGGACAGCAGAGAGTCTGACCGCCTTTGAATGCAGAATGAGGACTCACCTCCCCAGGGCACACCTCCCCATTCTTCTCTGCTACACAGCCATAGTGTTACTAGTGGTAATCATCTACTTTTGCCAGCATTGTTAACAATTTTTTTTATGCTCATCAGGTCCTTCACAGGGTTATAGTCTATGCTTATGTGATCCTTTCTGGTGCTTATAACTTTAAGCACTTTCCTCTGTGACTTTGTGCACTTTCAGCTAAGTGCACACATTGGCTGACAGTCGTTGTTGGCGTTACTTTTTTGGAAATACTAATGTGATATAGAACATTTGATGGAGTAACACCAATGAAGGAGTAATGTTTGTTGACCTTGTGTATATTAGCGAGTTTCACTGTTAAAAACTTACGCTTTGCGGAGAGGTTTGATACTTCTGAAGTTGTCCATGTCTCAAAACATATTCCCTGACCGGGAATCGAACCCGGGCCGCGGCGGTGAGAGCGCCGAATCCTAACCACTAGACCACCAGGGAAGTGTTAATTTAGGTGTGAAAGTTTTCTGTAATAATAAGAGTCGTAAAGTAACGGTAATGCTGTGTGTGTTTTATCTATGATGTATGATGGTAGTTTTATCTATGAACTACATTTTCTTCAAGAACAGACCTGCATGTGCAGTTGTACAGAAAGGTCTTCAAAGCTATAAAGCTATTCACACAACATAGTCTCATAGTGTATTATCACAGAAGGACATAATATATTTATCTGGGCAGTGCAGAAAGGTTTGTCTTAAAATGCAACCACACTTCTCCCAATCATATTATGATTTTAATATATACCATGTTTTGCCATATATTAACAAAAATGTACAGCGTAAAAACATACAACATCATTCTTGTATTTGTATTCTTGTGGCGATATATCCTGGTCGTAGTTGATCGTTCGTGCTGACAGTGTTCAGGAATACTAAGCGTTCTTTGTTTTGTTTTTAGATGGCAGCTGTGGGGTACCTGTCATTGCCGAGCACGCTCGGTGCTTGTTGTTTTGCTCCTTCAGTCTGCTCGGAGACAAGATTCGGGAATTCGTCCCAGTCGCCGCCCCTCCGCCTGTGTGCCTGACGTCACTGTAACATATAAAGACTGCCTGGGATGTGCTCGTTCCGCAGAAAGAGCCATCAGGCTGATAGCATTGAAGGACGTGGAGGGTTTTACCCAAAATCTTTACTACAAATGGGCCCCGTCGCCTAGCGTTTTCTACCCTTGCCTGAGCCCTGCCGTGTAACATCCTGCGCTTGGTGCTTCTCCAACTTCAGCACTCTTTAAAAGGTTAGTGTTTTCGAGGCGATAATAAAGGGAAAATGAGTGACCGCCGGTCTATCAGCCAGCGATCTGGCCAGCTAAACTGGGTCGTGTGGGCTCAAACAAAGATGGATGTCTTGTTTGTTAAAATGGAGGAGAGGGATGTATGCTCGTAAGGACACTGTGACAGTCAATTTGTTCTCAACCCTCGCCACAGTGGCCAAAAAAATACGGCTAGGTGCATTGTTTCTTCCATATAAGATGACAAATGCCAGCTACTACTGTGCTTGGAGACAGGAGGAAAAACTCATTAAAAATTCATAATTTAATGAATTTCATTCATCATCAACTTGTGGATCGAGGCTGTCTCAAAATAGCAGTCAGGTGTCATCCCTCGCAGTCGTGGTCATTCTATGCTAGCTGATGACTAACTTGAGCCGTCCCAGTTTGTCTGCATGGCGAGTTGACTACAGATTTTGGTAACGTTGAGTTGGGCTGGTGATGTAGCCAGGTATTGTTATTGAACGATCAGTTAATTATACCTCTTCTCTCATTAGCTTTGGTGCAAATAGCATGAATATCACCATCCGCCAGAGAAGTATATCAAGGCATATTTCCTCTTCCGCCATCAGTAACAATACAAGTTTGTGAGTCGAGAGGTAAGATGCCAGAAGTCGAATTAACCGAATGCACTAACTTGTTGTTCACCAGTCTGTGCGCGTGCTTTACCAGCTGTCTGATGGAACACTGTCACGCGCCGCTTGCAAACAGCCGCACGTGAGCATGCACCTCTTGTTCTGCTTACTTTCAAGACCATTTTTTTCACTATTTTTTCCTACCAAATCTTTTGTGCATTTATTCTGTCCCTTGCCCCGTCTTCAAAAACAGTCGAAAGGAAGACTCTGCTTAAATTCGCCTGTCTGTGGCAAAGATGGGTATTAAAGTGGCGGCGCTATGCGCACGTCTTTAAAATCCAGGGAGCCATCTGGAACAGCGTCTTGACGACGACATCCAGAATCGCTTGACCTCTCCTGCAGTTGGGAGGTGAAGGGACGTGTTTTCGTGGTAATCTTTGTTACCTTGGGTCGTTTCTGCTCTGCTGATGGTTGCAGCACATTTTGGTTCAAGTTGTGCTTTTCAGAAATGCCTCTGGCTAGCAGGAATGATTAGGTACTATTCACTTTATGTGAATATCCTCTTCAGGTGTGTGTCTAAGAGCGCGCATAATGGAGAATGGAACAATTTTAATGCATGCTAATTTTGCCAGCTGTTAGTCTATTTTGGGGAATGTAATGAGGATTTTGTGCTTGTGTGTGCATGCATGTGAGCGCGTGCATACATGTGCGCCTCGATCTGTCTGCCCTCCAAGTGTGAGGATTTGCACGTTGCCTGGGTGGTGTCCAGGGAAGTGAAACCAAACCCAGAGTCCAGCTGTCCTGTTGGGCTGGGTGGGGGTGTGACACCCCCTCCTCAGGCCTGTGCTGGAATGTGCAGATGTCCACCCCCCCCCCCCCCCCCCCCCACCCCCCCCCCCCCCCCCCCTGCTGGGTCAGTCCTGCATGTGCAGTTTTGGGGCTCCTCATTCTCTGCTGTGTAGCATCAGCACAGCCATGTCACAGTGTGGGTGAATGAAGTTTCTTTGGTGTTTGTGTGATAGCCAGGGGTTAAGTCCTGCCCCTTGGCCCTGCTGAGTGGTGTGACCGAGTAGCCATGTCGTTTTTTTCCTCTCTCTTCCCTTTTGCTCAATCCAGTGTTTGGCTTTACGCTGATTTATTGACTGTGATTCTTATTTGAAAAGCGCTTGCCAATTTTCAGGCTTGTTTCTAATGTTGTATTTCTCTTCCTCCCCCCAGGTTTTCCATCCGCGCACATTTAAGCTCAGAATAATGGCGGCTATTCCATCCAGCGGGTCTCTCGTGGCCACCCATGACTACTACCGAAGTGAGTGACCGCCTTGTTTTCCAAGAAAGTGTGTGTTTTGTGTGTGTGTGTGTGTGTGTGTGTGTGTGTGTGTGTGTGTGTGTGTGTGTGTGTGTGTGTGTGTGTGTGTGTGTGTGTGTGTGTGTGTGTGTGTGTGTGTGTGTGTGTGTGTGTTGACCTTGTTTGCGTGTTTTTCAGGGCGCATCGGCTCTACTTCCAGCAGCAGCTCCTGTGGCAGTTCGGAGTACATTGGGGAAGTCATTCCACATCATCCTGGTAAGGCCGCACTCTGACGCAGCTTTTGCAGTGAATGCAGGGAAATGAAGTTTGAAATGGATCCTTAATCTGGCTCAAATTTCAGCCCATAGGCTGGACCAAAAACTTCCACTACACTACTTAAAAAAAAAAAAAAAAACTGACTGAGGGGGCGTGGCCATGCGGGGGGGGCACTTAGTCACGGCTGTGGAACAGAGTCTTGTCCAGGGGCGATGTGGGGGTGGGTTAGATGTCACGCCCCATTTCCTGTGCTCTTGGGCAGGACGCGGGTGGAGAGCAGAACCTCATTGCTGGCTGGTTATCACCACCAGCTTCAGCTCGTTCATTAAATCTGGGCAGTTGCCTGTGTGTAAATGGATGTTGGCTCTGTGTGGTATGAGCCAGACTGACCCCAGAAGCCCGCTCTCGTGGGAAATGTTGAACTGTGCTCAGCTGGTGGGCTAGCATTGTTTAGTTATCTGGCTGACTGAGGCGGATAAGCCCAGCGGGTTCACACCTGTGTCTTGGCCTCAGGTGGACAGCGGCTCTGATCAAATTGGTTTCTGTTCTGCCCTCAGGTCTGCCCAGGCAGGATTCGGGTCACTGGTGGTCCAGTTTCTTCTTCGCTAAACAGAACCAGCCAGGCATGGCTCCTGGGTCGGACCTCCAGCAGAAGTGAGTGACTCAAACATCCCCTTACCAGCCCCCCACAGTTCACAGGTTACCGTTAGCCTCACAACAGGGTGTCGCTACGGCTAGCCGTCTCTCACTGACTTGTATGGGCTGGTCCAAAAGGTCTTCAGTGATGCAGTGGCTGAGATTTGGGTGTGGAAGCGCAGCCCTGTCTGTCTGGACCAAACCCAAAACTCTGATTCACTGCAGAGCATCTGGCCAGTTTATTTCATCCTTCGCTACAGATCTCACATTTCTCAATAGTTCCAGTACAGACGGATGTGTGTTGTAATTTGACACTGTGTTTGTGTCTGGTTGTTGCTGCACACGCTCTGTTCTGTCTGCTCTTTGTGCTTCACCTCCTACGCTACCTGCCATGGGCTACAGACTGAACTGACTCATAACTAAAGTAACTCATGACTCCCTCACTGGTGCAGTGAATCGCTGCTTTTCACTGAGTCACGGCTCCACATTAAAACCATTGGCTGGTATTCAGTCAGCATTCACCCTTAAACCTTGGCTCATAAATCAGCGTCACGCCTTTTCTGTACAGGAACAGTTTGTCAGGCTAATTTTCATGTTTGCTGAACTCCCTGATCTGTGTCAGGAAAGATGAATAATAAGCACTTGCATTTCTGAGCCAAAGTTGAGGACAAATGTGAAGGTTATTTAACTTGATATACTTTAATTACAACTGAATAAATATTTTATTAATGCTTTTCAGGGTAAGTCATGCTAACCCAAATGGCTTCTTTGTCGATGCAGCCCCTGGAGTTTAAACCTGCAGGCTCTGGGGTGGGGCGGGGGGGGATTAGAGACTCTTGCTCCTGTTTTAGCCCTCAGCCCCAGGCTTGCCCCAAATTCCTACTGGTCACCCTCGATCAAGGACGGGTGTGCCTGGGCAGTCCGTCTCAGGATGTTCGGTAGCATTGCGCTACACTCAGGGTGTATCATGTTGCTGTTTTACTGCGTATCTGCTAAACTGTGTGTCAGATCCTCTAAACCCTCTCTTCCTCGTTCTCAGGGCAGGGACGTTCAGCTTGACCAATGGTCAGGTGACATGCGTGGCCCGAGAGATGGTGAAGCGGCAGGCGAGTGAGAGCAGCGAGGCAGGGGGCGCCCCCCCCTCCTAATTACCCCCACCACCACCACACGCCAACGCCAGCACTATTGCCCCTCCCCCCCACCCCGCAGCCCCGTAGAAAGACGCTAGGAGACGGGGGTGCACCCCATTTCCTCATTTTGTACCTTTTGTAGTAGAAATAGGCTGCTGTTTGTCTTTGTTTGACTACTTCTACTGTTTTATATTTTAAATTTGATGACCAAAAAAAGAAAAGCGAACAAAAACACTGTTTTCCATGTGTCTGTAACACTAGTGGATGAGCCTGTGTGAGCAGCTCCACTCTGTCACCCTTTTGCTTTCTGAAGATCAATAAAGTAGCATCATGCAGCCTATCGTGTGTGTGTGTGGAGTTTCTGTCCTTTAACTGTGGAGCTCCTGCGTAGTGCTGCCAGAAGCAGACGGACTCCCCCTCTCAGCTGGCTTCTGCTCTGGGTTTCTTCCTTTTAGGGATGTTTTTCCTCTCCTCTGTTTCCCTAGGTGTGCTCTGGGGGGTGGGGGTGGGGTGCTGAGCCCTGAGCTCCATATAAAGCTACTTTGACAATTAAAAACAGTACTATACAAATAAAATTTACTTAAGCAAGTAGCTGCTGTAGCTCTAACCAGCTGTTACCCATGTGGATCGCGTGCCAGCTGAGGTTTGGGGCCTGGCCTGGTTATACAGATGGATGTTTGCTGAAGATAAAGCACCTCTCTCAAGGGTGCTCCTCATGAGACTCAAACCTGCAACTGCCTAATTATGGGGGTTATAATCCCACTGACCTGGTGGAGAGGTGTAATTTTAGGCAGCAAAGCCAGCTATTGACTTGCTAACATTAGCTCTTGGGTCTGTGTGTGTGTGTGTGTGTGTGTGTGTGTGTGTGTGTGTGTGTGTGTGTGTGTGTGTGTGTGTGTCATGGCAGACTGGGTTGGGTTGGCTCTGTGGGGGGTTACCCTCTGAGCTATATTAGGAAGCAGAAGTGTTGCACACAATTGCCTCAGGTGAAGAGGGATCAGTGCAGATATGCTGTGAGATAAGGGGTGGGGGATGAGTGGGGGGCTCTTGGTGTTTATTGTGAGGTTTTCCCACACCTTTCGAAATCTTTTCATACCCCTTACTCTGAGCGAATTTTTGAACTTACCTCATCGTTGACAAACCGCACGTATTTCTGCAGCACCCTCCGGCCACAGAAATGCTCGCGCAGGATCCCTTTGTGCGCAAACTCATTATTTACCTTGGTGCTCAAGATGTTCCTTTTTTCACATTTTTTATATTTTCTATCGAACACCCTACAAATTGTTTATTTCATAGAGGGTCAATCCACAGGACAACTGATGCAGTAACAATCCACCCGTTGTGCATTATTTTACCGCAGCTTCATGTAAGCTAATGCACTTAAAGGTTGAGTATCCGTGCCTGTTCTAGTGCAGGTATCTACCACAGAAAAGAGCGCTTTAATGCGCATGGTTAAATAGCCTTTGTACAGCAGGGTGTTTTGGAAGTCGCGCTTGCGGTGCTCAGCCGTCTCTTTACACTACAGTGGGCGCTTTCTCTGTAGCGGCCGACAGTCGAAACCAGTTGTGGCCGGTCTTATGAAAGCGAAAAGGATGCAAGCGCCATGCTATTGCTGGTATAAACAGAAACCAGTTGCGGCCGGTCTTGTGAAAGCGAAAAGGATGCAAGCGCCATGCTATCGCTGGTAAAGCAGACACGCTTAGATGGAAGGGAGGGGGGTCTTCAGTGTTTTACCAAAGAAAACCAGGGTCTTGTTTTTTATCCGGTTGCTTGTACATTTCATGTGTTTAAAGTGTTCCATATTTCTTCAATAAATATTATCTTTTCTTATTTCAAAATCATCGCTTAACTAGGACGCTGTGGGAGGAGCTAGCTCAGAATTTCAGCTTTCAAAATTTCTGCATTTAATTGCAGGGTGGTGAATGCTCTAGAAGTACAGCTTGTACCGGATAATGCGTCAGAAGTGTTTTGCTTGCGTTGCGCAAAATCGGTTTAAACAGACTGATAAACGCTGAAGGAATGCTATGGAATTTCTGTAGTGGGCTTCCCTAGATACCAGTGTCTGCGCTGCAACCCCGCGCTGACGTCCTTTTCTTGTTTGTGCTTGTGGCTTGTCCTGGATAAGGCGCTGAGTTGATGGAATTACACACAATAGGCTTAGTGCATTGTCCTTAAAGGCGCACAAGGTGTACACCTGACGGACAGTAATACCGGTTAGGTAACCCACTGCTGCTCGCAAACTGGTGCGACTGTTAAGACAGGTTTTGCCGCAGATATAACGGCTGGGCCCTGGGGTTTTATTTTTGTCTGTAGAAATGGGAACTTTACAATTTTAGTTTTCGTTGTGTACATTTGATATGTTAAGCTTCTTGTATGTCATAGCAGTGTCTTTATTGCACGCGACTTTTTTCACACTTTCTTGCTGCTGTTTACATTCCTCTAGTCACACGCCTATTTTTGACACTAATGTCCGGATTAATTATAAGTTAATTTCCACAAAGTATTTACTGACATTCTTACATATCACTTTCAAAAATAAAAATGACATAAAACAGAAAGAAATAAAAACATATCAAAACTACAATCCAGACACACAACAAAGAATAATTCTGAGCTCACAAAATTTTTTCTTGTTTTTTTGCCATTTCATTATTGTCTGTTATAATATATTCTGCTGTGTACCTTTGGCATACTTTGTGCAATGTAAAAAATGGATTATTTCTAACTGAGTGCTGAAAAATAGCAGGGCTGTCACGTGTGTCACAGCTGTGTTTCTGAAATTCAGAGAAATCTTTGGTCTTCATTTCTGTTATTTTCATGCAGCTACAGTCTCCTCCTGTAAGATGGTGCAGTGGCTGCCTGCAGGGTGTCATGTTTATTATATTATTATTACATAATTATATTACAATACACACATTGTAGTGACAGACTGCATTACTCACAGAACCTTGGGCCACTGGCAGCACTCTGCCTATGACACACACATTCTATTTATGTATCAAACTCAAAAATTCCACAAAGGAAATACAGGGGCTTCTTAGTACAATGACAAGGCTGTGTGTGTGTGTGTGTGTGTGTGTGTCTGTGTGTGAGTGTGTGTGTGGGTGTGTGTGTGTCTGTGTGTGTGTGTGTGTGTGTGTGTGTGTGTGTGTGTGTGTGTGTGTGTGTGTGTGTGTGTGTGTCTGTGTGTGAGTGTGTGTGTCTGTGTAAGTGTGTGTGTGTGTGTGAGTATGTGTGTCTGTGTGAGTGTGTGTGTGTGTGAGTGTGTGTGTGTGTGTGTGTGTGTGTGTGTGTGTGTGTGTGAGTGTGTGTGTGTGTGTGTGTGAGTGTGTGTGTGTGTGTGAGTGTGTGTGTGTGTGTGTGTGTGTGTGTGAGTGTGTGTGTGTGTGAGTGTGAGTGTGTGTGTGTGTGTGTGTGTGTGTCTTCTTTTTAAGAGCCATCTTACTTTATCAGCTATCATTTAGAAATATCTCTTTTCTGTTCCATCCTGCATGGCCATTTGCGTGAACATGTCCTCTTATCTCTGAACTAGATCAGGCCAGAGGGAGATTCAGAACGTCTCTGGATCCCTGAAAACGGAATCAAAATATTATTTAAGGAAATCCAAGCCTATACTGAATGAGTGTGGTGCTTGTGACCTTATTTTAAGGTTGCTCTTGTTTAGTCCCGAAACCCGGCCCAGCAGCAGGAGTGTGAGACAGTCAGATCGTGTGTGGATAGCGTGGATATTATGTAGTACATGCCTTAGCTACACATAGGGAGCGACATCTGATAACTGGAACAGGGTGAGAGAGTTCGGGAGAGGAGCTGAGGTGAGGGAAATGCAAACAATATGAGAGAGGCACGGACACAACACAACCACCCTTCACCAACAGGACAGGAATTTCCACTTGTTTAAATCTTTGTGCGCAAACAGCTTTTATCAGACAGACATTGTGGTAGGACGCATTTGGCCTGCCGCCAGTGTTCGGATATGAGGGGGAGAGAACAATGCTCTGCTCTGTGTTCTGCAGTCTGCCGTTCTGCAAACTCTACTTAAAGAGCAGCAGAGTGCTTCTGTCAGGGCTGCTCTCGGCCTGGAGAGAAACACGGGGCAGCCATGTTTCAGATCACACAACACAGAGTCTGCCTCACATCTACAGAGACACAGAACCCAAGAGAGAGAGACAGCAGCTAGAAGGAAAGAAGAGAGAGAGGGGAGAGGGGAAGAGGAAGAGAAGGACAGACAGAGAGGAGAGGGAAAGCAATAGGACATTAAGGGGAGCACACAGATATAAAGGGGATTGCAGGGTTTCCCCACCGGTGGGATTAGTTTTCCATGTTATCTGCAGGGGAATCGGACATGGAGCTCCTTAAATAACTCTCTGCACTGCCTTAATTTCTCTAATGAATCAGTCAATTGTAATATTACAATCTGATTCATGACTACATTTCTGTAATGTGTTGATCAATATTCAGTCAATAGTTACTGCAGTTGTTGTGTCTCAGTGTTAGTCTGTCAGTAATAAATATCTCAGCGTTAATTTCTCTGTGTTAGATTCTCAGTGTTATTTATCTTAATGTTGCTCTCTAATGTTGCATATCTTAATTAACACTTCCATCCTAGTTTTAATTATCTTGGTGTTAGTTTATCAGTGTTAAAAATCTCAGTGTTGCTAACTCATTGTTGGTTGTCTCGATGTGAATAGATACATGTCTCATGTGCATCCATGATAAAATGCTATCAGGAGCGATCAGACAGCAGGTGACCATGGAAAGACTGTCTGACCACTGGGATGACCATAACCAGCATGCACAGTGACAGTGCAGCACAATGTAACCAGTTACAGAGCCGGGTTTGTGACTCAGAGGTTGCAGGTTTGGTGCCCAACTGTGGCAGTACAGTTGCACCCTTTGACCTGAATTCCTCCAGCTGTATAAATAGCCCGCATGCAGGCTGTGTTAGTCACTGTGGATGACAGCATCTGCTTAAGCCATAAGCATAAGTACTTAATCAGGTGCAGCAGACTTCAGGCCCCTGGCTGGGCCTGCATCTGCGCAGCACCAGAGTCTGTCACAGTGACAGAATGGCTGGGCCTGCATCTGCGCAGCACCAGAGTCTGTCACAGTGACAGAATGGCTGGGCCTGCATCTGCGCAGCACCAGAGTCTGTCCCAGTGACAGAATGGCTGGGCCTGCATCTGCGCAGCACCAGAGTCTATCCCAGTGACAGAACGGCTGGGCCTGCATCTGCGCAGCACCAGAGTCTGTCCCAGTGACAGAACGGCTGGGCCTGCATCTGCGCAGCACCAGAGTCTGTCACAGTGACAGAATGGCTGGGCCTGCATCTGCGCAGCACCAGAGTCTATCCCAGTGACAGAATGGCTGGGCCTGCATCTGCGCAGCACCAGAGTCTGTCCCAGTGACAGAACGGCTGGGCCTGCATCTGCGCAGCACCAGAGTCTGTCCCAGTGACAGAATGGCTGGGCCTGCATCTGCGCAGCACCAGAGTCTGTCCCACTACTGACAGAATAACAGCACATTCGAATGTGTTTAGGCTTCTGCTTTCTTAACACACAAATGCACTGCACGATAAATAAAACAGTGCCGTACTTCAAAAATGTTTGGCCTACTTGTGCTCATTAGGTCTGCTCCCCCACGCCCCTATCTCCCCTCGGGTGGAGTATGAAGGCCCAGCATGCCCAGCAGGAGACCGCACTGTGGCACACAGACTGCAGCGTGGACCGCAGACTGCAGTGCAACACGCAGACCACAGCACGACACGCAGACCGCAGCGTGACACGCAGACCGCAGTGCAACACGCAGACCACAGCACGACACGCAGACCGCAGCGCAACACTCAGACCGCAGCGCGACACGCAGACCGCAGCTCGACATGCTGACTGCACTGCAGCACATAGAACCCAGCATGACACGCAGACCGCAGTGCGACACGCAGACCACAGCACAACACGCAGACCGCAGCACGACACGCAGACCGCAGCGCGACACGCAGACCGCAGCATGACACGCAGACCGCAGCGCGACACGCAGACCGCAGCACGACACGCAGACCGCAGCACGACATGCAGACCGCAGCACAACACTCAGACCGCAGTGCGACACGCAGACCGCAGCACGACACGCAGACCGCAGTGTGACACGCAGACCGCAGCGCGACACAGACCACAACATGACACGCAGACCGCAGCGCGACACGCAGACCGCAGCACGACACGCAGACCGCAGCGCGACACGCAGACCGCAGCTCGACACGCCGACTGCACTGCAGCACATAGACCCCAGCATGACACGCAGACTGCAGCGTGACATGCAGAACTCAGTCGCTGTGACCCAGAGCGGCACGGACAGACTAAATAACCCTGATAATCAGCCAGCTGCGGTCAGGTCAACTGATCCCTAAGTCTAAGTAAAGGAAATTTATTTATTTATATGAGAAGTACCGCTCATCTTTGCTTTGAATCCAAACCACCTGCTAAATGACTTTGATATAAAGCAAAGCAATTAGCATGAAATCCAGTAAGAGAAATGACCTACTTCACTGTTACACAGCCAAGGGGGTCCATCCCCCTGCCCAGTGACCCAGCCCCCCTGCGCCCCCTGCATATCTGTCCCTCTGAAGGTCTCTCTTAAAATAACACCAGGAAGGTGACTCTTGATCACGCCGTGGAAGCAGGACCAAAGCCGTAGCCAGCGGAAATAAACTGCACACTGTGACAGGAGGACGCTATGCTGCCAGGTTTCTTTTGCTGGTAAAGAAGCTGCCAGAAGGTCAAGAGCAAGTCCCCCCGGTGAGGCCTAACCTCAGTGTCCTCAGGGCTGGGGAGGACAGCCGTATGAAGCCCTAACCTCAGCGTCCTCAGGGCTGGGGAGGACAGCCATATGAAGCCCTAACCTCGGCGTCCTCAGGGCTGGGGAGGACAGCCGTATGAAGCCCTAACCTCGGCGTCCTCAGGGCTGGGGAGGACAGCCGTAAGAAGCCCTAACCTCGGCGTCCTCAGGGCTGGGGAGGACAGCCATATGAAGCCCTAACCTCTGCGTCCTCAGGGCTGGGGAGGACAGCCGTAAGAAGCCCTAACCTCGGCGTCCTCAGGGCTGGGGAGGACAACCATATGAAGCCCTAACCTCGGCGTCCTCAGGGCTGGGGAGGACAGCCGTAAGAAGCCCTAACCTCGGCGTCCTCAGGGCTGGGGAGGACAGCCATATGAAGCCCTAACCTCGGCGTCCTCAGGGCTGGGGAGGACAGCCATATGAAGCCCTCAGTGGCTTTGTGACAGCTCTCTTTGTGCTTTTCCAAGTGTCTCTTTACATTATATGACATATGCAGCAGACGCTCTCATCCAGAGCAACTTATTCAGGTATTGTTTTTACCTACTTTCCATTTAATACTGCTGGATATTTTCTGAGGCTTAGGGGGAACCTTGGCTGGGGGTACCTTGGCCAGGACCCTCCTTGGGAGTCAAACCTGCAAGTCATGAATCTGAGCTCAGGGACCAGCTCCCTTACCGAATGTTCAGCACCCACCATGGTGCTGAGCTCTGATTGGTTCAGCTGTGTTATCTCCAGGCCTATCAGAGGCATCCTGAGACATTTTAGCAAATCTTCATCAGTGTAACCCTTTAATAAAGCAGCTCCTGATTAACCCAATGCAGGACAGTCTGCCCTATGATAATGTGAATCAGGCATTAGAGCCAGACTGGAGCTGACCTTTGACATCAGGAGAGATATCTTTGCCTGTAGCAACCCCCCCTCCCCCCAACTCCACCCTCCTCATGCCTTTGGCAAGACCTCAGACGTGACCCCGGCCCACTTTCCAAATATTTCGGAGCATTGTCAACTGGGCCAGACGGTGACCTTAGCAACATGAGCCACTGCTTGGGGCCCCCTAGTGGTCAGTGAGGGGACCCTGCTCCTGTACCTGTAACGGAGAGGGGTTTTTCTCCTGTGACTCGTCTCTCAGTGATGGTGTCATCCCAAAGACATGGGCTGTATTAATACTCTACAGTGAAAGGCAATGCAATTGTTTGAAATTAAAATATGATATTCACATAGAAAATTTCTATTGCATATTTGTTGGGCGACAGGCCTGTGCTGGCTTCTGGGTCACCCCATTCAGCCTGACGGAGTCACAGGGCTGGACAGGCGCTGGTTGCCCTTGGCTGCATGGAGATAAATCTGGAAATCTGGTATCTGGGTCAAATTCCCAGCTAGGCTATTTCAGCCATTTTATTTCAGCCTTGAATTGGAGGAACGTGAAACAGGTACTTCCACACTACACCTATTTGACTACACATCTCCTCGATCTGTTCAGGAGAGCATGGACTTGATGTGGAATTATTTTAATTTCAGGAACGAGTTCGTAACATCTCTGAGATGAATGACAGACTCGGGTCCAGACTCGGGTCGCTCTCTATCTCACACATTTTCCAGCTATGAAGCAGGAATTTAACACAATATGTTCGGGTTACGCAGCGTCCTTGGCCCATAGGTCAAGAGCAGTGTCCCGCCTCTTTACCTCGCACGTGTACGTGTTTCCTGGAATACTCTGTGTGCTCCTAAACGCAATTTTTCTTTAGCACGGTGAGAATAGAGTTTCGCAGACACGCACGCTCATCTGCACGTGCTTGCGTGGTCCTCACCCCCCCCCCCCCCCACTAGGAATTAATTGGATTAGTTCTAACCATCGAAAACACATCTGATTAACATTTAAAGATCAATGTGCCACTCTATCAGAAAAGCATGCTTTGCCACACAATTCTGGAATCACGCTATATTTAGATTAGCACGTTGTTTAATATGAGCTGTCCGTCAGTGATTTAATGTTCAACAGCCAAACGTTTCAGTGCCCATGTAAGTTTCCATTCCTCAGATCAGAATTCTACACCACTGAACCGAATTGGAAATTCTGGGAATTTTTGGCTTAGTTCCACCAAGGCTTTCTTTGGCTCTCCTTTGAAGACCAGTCAAAATTTCAGTCAGACGTTCCTGCGGTGGTCCAGGGAGTCCATGTCACTTAATCAGTGCGTGTTTATTTCTGGCCTTGTATGAGTGGTGAACGCAGCCCCGCGTGATGGGGCCAATGGGCGGCTCTCCGGCACCCGCAAAATATATTTACTGAACATTTACTCCAAACTCTTATATTACTGATTTCGAGTTTTAGAAGAGCACGAATACGTTTCTACATTAACTATATTTGCAATTGTGTTTCATCTACGTGGCTCCCAACCATTTCTCTGACTGATAGAGATCACTGAAGTTAAAGTCTTACTAGACTTTTCAGAGCAGTTTATATGCGACCTTATTCACCTACGTGTGTAGAATTTCAAAATCACCCAATGCAGTATAGAATTACACAACAACTTATTTGCAACCAATGTGAACTTTGGAACAGCTTGTACTCAAGATTGTGCAATTTAAGTATGGAAAAATTTTAAGAATTAGACTTCCGTGCACTGACATAATTTATGTCTGGTGACATGACGCACGGGTACTCTCCTTTCCAGTGCATGTTTTAATTGGCCCGTAATGCGCGCGTATGATCTGCATTTGGGCCACACCCTGAGGTCAATTAGGGGTCATGCTCCAAAAATTTGCACATGAGGTTAAAATTTTGGCTCCTACTATGAGTCTGATTTACGGATTTGTCTTCTCTTGGTAAACTAAAAACAAATAAATACATTCTTAAATGTTCAAAGTTTTACATTAAAGTTTAGGCTAACATTTTGTCACATTATCCTTAACAGTGAAGCACGGGTTATAGCGTTAACGTGCTGGTGATGGTTATATTTACTGATCAGGAGGCGCCCGTAGGAGGACAGCGAGGGGAATTCCCCCTCAGTGTTTCAAATACTGTGTGTACCCTACGGTGTAGGCAGGTGGGACGAGCACAGACAGGAGGCTGAGGGATTGATTTCCGAGGTCTTGGATATTTTAAGGGCCCGTCCTTCAAGGGAGTTCAGCTTCTGTGCTATGCCGACACTGAACAAAGAGTTGTTTGTGTTTGTCCCCTTTCACTGATCGCTTTTGTGGGGTCTCTTCAGACATTCTTTTATTTTTCTGCCCCCAGGTGGCCAGAGCAATGAGTGCAGGGACCCTTTACAACGGCACGTCCTCTCTACTGCCGTCTGGTGGCATTAGTGTTTTAACTGCAGAGGTTTACACTCCTTTTACCTGTTCACCTTTGGTAGGTGGGTTCATGGGCTGCAGGTCTGGGAAAATGATTCACTCTAGACAGTTCTGACAAAAACAGGCTCACCTTTGTACACTTGTACACCTTCAACATCACACACTCTCTGACACACACAGCATGCTGTAACCATCACATACTCTCTCACACACACACAGAGCACGCTGTAAACATCACACACTCTCACACACACAGAGCACGGTGTAAACATCACTCTCTCTCACACACACGCAGAGCACACTGTAAACATCACACACTCTCTTACACACACACAGAGCATGCTGTAAACATCACACACTCTCTTACACACACAGGGCACACTGTAAACATCACTCTCTCTCACACACACACAGAGCACGCTGTAAACATCACACACTGTCTTACACACACAGAGCACGCTGTAAACATCACACACTCTCTCACACACACACAGAGCACGCTGTAAACATCACTCTCTCTCACACACACACACAGAGCACGCTGTAAACATCACACACTGTCTCACACACACACACACAGAGCACGCTGTAAACATCACACACTCTCTTACACACACACAGAGCATGCTGTAAACATCACTCTCTCTCACACACACACACACAGAGCACGCTGTAAACATCACACACTCTCTCACACACACAGAGCATGCTGTAAACATCACACACTCTCTTACACACACACAGAGCATGCTGTAAACATCACACACTCTCTTACACACACAGAGCACGCTGTAAACATCACACACTCTCTCACACACACACAGAGCACGCTGTAAACATCACTCTCTCTCACACACACACACAGAGCACGCTGTAAACATCACACACTCTCTCACACACACACAGAGCACGCTGTAAACATCACACACTCTCTTACACACACAGAGCACGCTGTAAACATCACTCTCTCTCACACACACACACAGCACGCTGTAAACATCACACACTCTCTCACACACACAGAGCACGCTGTAAACATCACTCTCTCTTACACACACACACAGAGCACGCTGTAAACATCACTGTCTCTCACACACACAGAGCACGCTGTAAACATCACACACTCTCACACACACACACAGCACGCTGTAAACATCACTCTCACACACACAGAGCACGCTGTAAACATCACTCTCTCTCACACACACACACAGAGCACGCTGTAAACATCACTCTCTCTCACACACACACAGAGCACGCTGTAAACATCACACACTCTCTCACACACACAGAGCACGCTGTAAACATCACTCTCTCTCACACACACAGAGCACGCTGTAAACATCACTCTCTCTCACACACACAGAGCACGCTGTAAACATCACTCTCTCTCACACACACAGAGCATGCTGTAAACATCACACAATCTCTTACACACACAGAGCACACTGTAAACATCACTCTCTCTCACACACACACACAGAGCACGCTGTAAACATCACACACTGTCTCACACACACACACAGAGCACGCTGTAAACATCACACACTCTCACACACACAGAGCACGCTGTAAACATCACTCTCTCTCACACACACACAGAGCACGCTGTAAACATCACACACTCTCTTACACACACAGAGCACGCTGTAAACATCACTCTCTCTCTCACACACACAGAGCACGCTGTAAACATCACTCTCTCTCACACACACACACAGAGCACGCTGTAAACATCACACACTCTCTCTCACACACAGAGTACGCTGTAAACATCACTCTCTCTCACACACACACACAGAGCACGCTGTAAACATCACACACTCTCTCACACACACACAGAGCACGCTGTAAACATCACACACTCTCTCACACACACAGAGCACGCTGTAAACATCACTCTCTCTCACACACACACAGAGCACGCTGTAAACATCACTCTCTCTCTCTCACACACAGAGCACGCTGTAAACATCACTCTCTCTCACACACACACAGAGCACGCTGTAAACATCACTCTCTCTCACACACACACACAGAGCACGCTGTAAACATCACACACTCTCTCACACACACAGAGTACGCTGTAAACATCACTCTCTCTCACACACACACACAGAGCACGCTGTAAACATCACTCTCTCTCACACACACACAGAGCACGCTGTAAACATCACTCTCTCTCTCACACACACACAGAGCACGCTGTAAACATCACACACTATCTCACACACACAGAGCATGCTGTAAACATCACACACTCTCTTACACACACAGAGCACGCTGTAAACATCACTCTCTCTCACACACACACAGAGCACGCTGTAAACATCACTCTCTCTCTCACACACACACAGAGCATGCTGTAAACATCACTCTCTCTCTCACACACACACAGAGCACGCTGTAAACATCACTCTCTCTCACACACACACACAGAGCACGCTGTAAACATCACTCTCTCTCTCACACACACACAGAGCATGCTGTAAACATCACTCTCTCTCACACACACAGAGCACGCTGTAAACATCACTCTCTCTCACACACACACAGAGCACGCTGTAAACATCACTCTCTCTCACACACAGAGCACGCTGTAAACATCACTCTCTCTCACACACACACAGAGCACGCTGTAAACATCACACACTCTCTTACACACACAGAGCACGCTGTAAACATCACACACTCTCTCTCACACACACAGAGCACGCTGTAAACATCACTCTCTCTCACACACACACACAGAGCATGCTGTAAACATCACTCTCTCTCTCACACACACACAGAGCATGCTGTAAACATCATTCTCTCTCACACACACACACCCTCTGCTTCCCCCCCATGTGCCTTTGGGCAAAAGCAGCATGTGAGTTTGGCTGGAGCAAGCTTTCAATGTTGGAAGCTGTGTTGGGCAGCCAGTAGGGGGCACTGTTCCCCCTGGCTACAATAAAATGCATAAAATGGAGTTGTCTGTTGATGAAGAGTTAAAGCTAAATTCTGCACTGATATCAGGGGAGCCTTATTTTACACACAGAGGGTCGTTGAGGCTTAGAACAGCTTCCCAGGTCATGTAGCAGAGGCAGGAACACAGGCTTGATGCAGTACTGGACACACCCTAGGCCAGGGCTGACCCACTCCAGCCCTGGAAGGCCACCATGTCTGCACGTTCTTAAGGTGTCCTTTCAATCAGCAGCCAAATTAAACCTTAGAGACAATCAATACGTCGATGATCCTAACCAAGTTGTTTATCGTAAGTTGATGGTGAATCACGTAAGTGCTGAATCAGTGGGCAGTGTTCCCCCCCCCTTCCCCAGTGCTGACCCCCGGGGTCTACAGTGGAGGTGAATGAGGAGCCTGGCTGAGCCCAATGTCTTCACAGCAAAGCAGCATGGACAGAGTGATTTCTGGGTCTGAGTGAGGTCGCAGCTCTCAGTATTTTAATGTTATACTCAGGTCTGGTGTACAGCTGAGGAGGCTCAAAGCCTCACAAAACGTCAAAGGTATCACCTCAGCAGACATTTAAAAAACCCCAAACAAACAAACAAACAAACAAAACAACGCAAAAAGAAACTACTTTCAGATCACTGCTCTGTCAGTCATAGAAGTGTCACTGCACTTGTCAGGGGCCAAGCTCCTCCCCTCAGGCGCATTTTGCATTGAGCAAACAGAAATAAACATGTTTTTCCTTTCTCCATTTTTTAGTTGCTTCACATATATTTATATATATTTATAAACACATTTTTCTAAAGAATTTAAATATTTAGCCACATATACTGGAACAAAAAACAGAAAAGAGGAATCCACTGTCATAACACATTAATAAATATATATATAAAAAACAGAGTCATCTCATATAAATTACACGGTATCAATCTGGAGGGAAGATGGACCATTTTTCAATAAGATGCACATTTTTTTAAAAAACATAAACAAACAAACAAAAATAAACAACAACAACAACAACAACATCAAAAACCAAAATAAGAACTCAAGAGGTTCCATGTTTTTCCTGAGGTTTGCATTTTCCTCGACAAAAAAAATTCTCTTTCCTTCCCGCGGGGGAAACATGGCTTATGATTCTCTGCAGTCTGGCTGTCCAGGCCTGGGGGGGGTGGTGGGTGCTGGGTTCCACAAGCGCGTCAGGGATGACATCATTAGCTGATCTGGGGCCCATGACTAAGCTCCTCCCCCTTTGCCATAAAGCCTGTTCTGCTTCCTCTCAGTCTGTTACAGAATTCCATCTTATATGGGGGCGTGGTCACATTTTCCCTCGACACGTTGCACAAGGTATGCAATTAAAATAAACGAAGAGTAAATGAGAGGGAATAACCAAAGCAACGGAAACAACAGTTAATCAAAAAAAGAATTTGCAAAAAATCTGTACATGTAAACATCACACTTTCACTGAGTCAAAAATCAAGAGTTTAGAAAGAGCATCACTTGGATGTAAAGAAACTACAGAATTCAGAGGTCACACCAGCAGCTCCTGGTACAGAAGAAGAAAAAAAACTATGAAGAAAGATATTAAATAAATAATATCAAATAAAAACAGCACCAGAAAAATATAGAATAAACCAGGCTACAGTTGTAACGATACTAATGTGACTGTACACTGCCCTGATAGAAAAATAAAAACTTAGGCCATTTATTCTTTTTTTGTTTGCTTGGACACCAATCTGACAAAAAGCAGACGCTACAGGGTCACCGTGTCTTGTTCTCTGAAAGGAAAAACAAAGACATCTCAAGTACTAATTTTCAGTTACATCTCTCATATGCATCCAATTTAAACTCGTGCTGAATATGCTAGAGTGACTGAGTAAGAATTGAGACACTAAGCACATGGGGATTGTATGTCCGGAGCATGTGCTGATCCGATCAAACACCTTCCCTGTGTGACATGCATTTCAGAGGACAAGCCAAGGTTGTGTTTCAGATGTTACCTTGTGAGTGAGAGCATGAGCAGCAGAACAGGTGCTTATGCAGCTTTTCTCACATCTCCTCTAACCTGCATTCAGCAGCATCATGGGGCTGTAACTCACTGTGAGACTGCCCCTGCTCACAGAATTCATACAGGTGAGCATGAAAAACTCTAAAACCACGAACAGTCCTGAATCTGCTATTGATTCCCTCTTTTACTTCAGCTGAGGAGCATCAGGTTTAATGCATCAGATCTGCAGTGTTCACTGTAAAACTGTGACAAAAACAAAGAGATCACTATAATAACAAAGACTGGCCTCCAATCTGTGACAGCCTCTTTTCCTGAAATGGGATGGTTTTAGTGCAAAGTGGATGTCAGCAGTAATGCTGTCATGGCAACCACAGTAAAAAAAAAAGAGCCATGCCTGGAACAGCTCAGCCAATCAAAACCAGGCTCAAGACGATTAGTCAGCCAATCAAAAACAGATTCAGGACAATCAAAGACTTTAGCTGATCAAAGACAAGATTGATCATTTTGAGATTGATGTTTCAATGTACCCGATCGGTCCTCTGGGTGGCTCACAGGGTAAGAGGTTTTTTGGGGAGCCCTGGGACTCTCCAGGTATGGGAGGGGGTTAAGCAGGTAAGTTTGTTAATGACCCCCCCTTCCCGTCCCGCCTGCCCCTGCCTAACTGCAGGCGTGTACAGCCCCTGTTCAGAGTGGCTTCTCTTCAGCGGCTTCAGCATTTATACAAAACAACATCAAAAAAAGAAACAGCTCTGAAAAAAGACCACTTTTACTCACACTACAAATATATATAATGTACTATATGCATATAAAACAACAGTACCATCATAATAGTTACAATAATAATAAAAAATAGAACTCAGGTTTAAAAACGCGTAAACGTTGGCGGAGGGGAGGAGACAGCATGAGTACTCCACCAATCCCACAGAGACAGAAAGAGACAGCAGCAGGGGCACCTGGGATATGGCGGGAAAACACAGCAGTCTCCGGGGGGAAACTTCCTGCGTACCCAGCTGTGAACAGAGAAAAGGGGTGGAGCTAAAAAAAAAAAATATGAACACACGGCTCACAAATGTGCATGTTTCCAAGATTGTCTGTTGCCTTTTTTAATGTGTGTTATAGTGAGATCATTATGCGTCTGAAAAAAAGAACTTTAAAAAGACTCACTGGTGATTGACACAAATTGAGACACTATAGGTGGGTGGGGTTAAAGGTGTACGTGGGGGACTGGGTGGTTTAGTTTCACAACCTGAAACCCGATAGGATCTACTGCACATTTTCCCTATGTTTTCCTACAGTACTGTATGTGATACAGATACATTTAATGTACATCTCACCCAGCTGCTCTGTGCTTCCATATTTCTCAGAAGGTTACATGCTTGCACACACAGGTTTATCAGGAGGTCCAAAAACACACAAGTGTCCTCTGCCTACTCGGGGTAAAGCCCATTTCAGAGCAAACCTCCTATCACCGGGATGGGCTACCAGCAGACACCTATGATTAGATTGAGGCATCTGCACAGTGTTACAGCCCATCCACACATTATAAGGGTCAGTGGATCCAAGCATCCCCTGCCCTGAGCTGATACAATGTATTCGTTATACATTCGCCCTCCCCCTGAACAAGCAGGAAGTCATTCATCAAACAGATTCTTCCCATCTGCCCAGTGCACCTAGCTGAGCATGCCTATAGCACAGCACTGCATTGTGGGAAACAGAGTCCCTGTTTTTTCTCATCTATCTGTTAATGACACCACAGGTCCCAAACACAAGAGAGAGAGAGAGAGTGAAAAACAGAGTAAAAGAGATATAGATAGAGAGCAAGAGATGGATACCCCAAAGGAATCCACACTATAATTTGCCATATATGGCAGAAGCAGGTAAGGAGGGGTGGCGGTTATACGCGCTTTGGGTAAATGCCCAAAAGACCACACAGTTAGCTCTGCACATGAGCACAGAGGCCAGGCAGCTGCGCTGTGCAGCAGGGCAGACAATGCAACTGCGCAGATGAGAAGGGGCCAATACTCCAATCCTGTGACTCAACTGCAGCGCCGTGGTGTGCAGCCAGAGCACCGCGGCTACTCCAGGGTGGAAATAAAACCAGAGAAGTTTCAGTGGAAGAGGAAGGAGAGGAGGAATAAGGAGGAGGGACAGTTGTTGAGGAAGAGCAGTGTGGGTATGGGATGAAGGATTCTGTGTAGTTCAGCTTGACGCAGGAGTATTTGTGTGTCCTGAAATCTGATGTAGGATTGTTGTGTGTAGTTAAGTTTGTTAAAAGATTATGTTGTTTATTAATTTCAGGAAAGATTATTGCGTAGTTAATCTTAATTTAGGGCGATTGTGTTTTAATAGCTATTGTAATTGTGTAATTAGACCTCATGTAGTAGGAATGTTGTGTGGTTAAGTGCTGTGGTTGATGTAGGATTTTGTGCAGTTTAACAGCCGCAAGGTTTAGCTTTGAGTTGAAGTTTAGTTTCCTGTTGGTCCCTTTCACAGGTTGTTTTTTGCATGTCCAAGCAGCGTCCTTCCATGGACAGGTGTACAGGTGTACAGGTGTACAGGTGGACAGGTGTACAGGTGTACAGGTGTGTGACTGACGTTCAGTCCATAGCAGCATTGCGGATTCAGCAATGGTCTCATCTTCATCTCAACGAGTCCAAGAGCACAAAAGAGCGAAAGAGAGAACCACCTCCATCAGCACAGAAACACAGCCTCCATATCTTCATTATGTTTCCATTTCATAAAGTGGGAAAGGGGGTATAATGAGCCAGCCTGGTTCCAGCTCTACAGTGGGAAAGGGGCTATAATGAGCCAGCCTGGTTCCAGCTCTACAGTGGGAAAGGGGGTATAATGAGCCAGCCTGGTTCCAGCTCTACAGTGGGAAAGGGGGTATAATGAGCCAGCCTGGTTCCAGCTCTACAGTGGGAAAGGGGGTATAATGAGCCAGCCTGGTTCCAGCTCTACAGTAGGAAAGGGGGTATAATGAGCCAGCCTGGTTCCAGCTCTACAGTGGGAAAGAGAGAACAATGAGCCAGCCTGGTTCCAGC
>JAFBMS010000209.1:172500-197500 GCA_019788955.1 Albula glossodonta
TCATGCGACGGCAGGACTTGAGGTAGGTGCGGATGCGCTTTCGGGAGCGCTCCTGGAACTCGGGGAACTGGCGGCCGCAGGACTCAATGATGGCTTGGATCTTCTCCTTGGGCTGCTTAGAGATGGGTACCATGCGGTCCAGATTCTCATCCACAAACAGCCTCACGAACATCTGAGCAGCAGGCAAGGAAAGGGAAAGGCAGGAAGAGAGAGGAAGGGAGGAAGAGAGCAAAGCAGAGGGAGAAATGAGGTGGAGAGTGATAGACAGAAGAAGGCAGGGAGGAGAAAAAGGAAGAGAGAGAGAGAGGAGGGAGGGAGAGAGTGAGACTGTTATTCCAAACATACAGATCTCATGTTCATGATTTATTCTGGGGCTTTAATGACACATCCAAACACTCCACTCAACGCTTCCACATGAAACAGAATTAAGTGAGAGAGGAGAAGGAGATGAACAGAATGGTGAAGGAAGACTCACAGGCCGAGAGAGAGACACACACACTGATGTTCTGTAGGTGGATAATTAGAGCCGTTTTTCCCCACATCTCCCTCTGCCCTTTAGGGTTAAGGAGAGACGTGACTAAACACTAATTGCAGCAATCCCATTGACTTTAGGAGTCAGAGGCGCTAACCCCTGAGTGTGGTGCTATCTGAAACCCACTCTCATTATCTGACAAACATATCTGCAGTAATAAAGCATCGCAAATTACCACTCCCGAGGCCTGTCTTAAATTAGCCTCGGAAAGTGACAGCCACACTCTGTCTCTTTGCATACGAAACTGAAACTATGCACAGGTTTCAGCATAAGGAGAACCTCTTATAGTTCAATTACACAACAGGAGGGGCTCTTAGACTGAAGCTGCAATATAGAGAACTGAGGGTAAGACAGACGGATAGATATATAGACTAATATATATGGATTAAAGTTTTATAATCATCAGGACTCTTATTTTGAAGTTGCAGGACACTTCATGGATTTGCAGGACCCTTATTTTGAAGGTGTTTATTTTGACAGGGGGATCTTACATTGAAAGCTTTGAGCCTCTCTGGGTCAACACCTTCTGCATCATTGATCTTGTCGCTGTCATCGTGGTCATCATGGTCATCATCATCATCGTCCACCACCTGGCCCCGCCCCCCAGTGAGGTCATCTGTGGACATGCTCACTTCTGTCTTCACTGAGTCATAGCTCCCTGAGCTATACTGGGGAGACTGAAAACACACACACAAACACACACACACACAGTCACACGCACGCACGCACGCACGCATGCACACACAGACACACACACACACACACACACACACACACACACGCACACACACACGCACGCACACACACACACACACACACACACACACAGTCACACGCAGGCACACGCACGCACGCACGCATGCACACACGCACATACACACACACACACACAGACACATACATACAAAGCCACGCACATGCACACAGTCACATGCACGCACACACAGAAGATTAGAGTTCTTTCTTGACTCTCTCTGCAGTAACTGTGAGCCAAGGCCAGAGCAGCATTAGAGTTTCATTCATCAGCAGCACCATCACTCCGCTCCTTTCTTTCCCTCTTTCATCAACTCCCTCTATCTCTCTCCCTCTCTCATCCCCTCCCTCTATCTCTCTCCTTCTCTCATCCCCTCCCTCTATCTCTCTCCCTCTCTCATCCCCTCCCTCTATCTCTCTCCTTCTCTCATCCCCTCCCTCTATCTCTCTCCCTCTCTCATCCCCTCCCTCTATCTCTCTCCCTCTCTCCATCCCCTCCCTCTATCTCTCTCCTTCTCTCATCCCCTCCCTCTATGTCTCTCCCTCTCTCATCCCCTCCCTTTATCTCTCTCCCTCTCTCCATCCCCTCCCTCTATCTCTCTCCCTCTCACCATCTCCTCCCTCTATGTCTCTCCCTCTCACCATCCCTCTCCCTTTCTCTCTATCCTTCTCTCGCTCCCCTCTCTCTGTTTTCAGCGTGAAGTTGCTTTTTGACCTCAGTCTGTGCTGCCAGTGAAAAGGTGTCTGGGAGAGGGAAGAAAGCAGAGCTGGGTGCTGGCGGGGTGGGTGGGTGTTGAAGAAGCAGTGACTGATACACAAAGAATAAAAGCAGAAAACAGGAACAAAGATGGGTACTGTCTGACGAGCCTGTCCTCCTGCAGTGTGCAGAGACAGACAGGGGCTCCATACACTGTGTTTCTGTAGCGCAGTCACAGCGTGTGCCTCCCCCAGAGCGCAGAGACAGACAGCAGCTATATACGCTGTGTTTCTGTAGCGCAGTCACAGCGTGTGCCTCCCCCAGAGCGCAGAGACAGACAGCAGCTATATACGCTGTGTTTCTGTAGCGCAGTCACAGCGTGTGCCTCCCCCAGAGCGCAGAGACAGACAGCAGCTATATACGCTGTGTTTCTGTAGCGCAGTCACAGCGTGTGCCTCCCCCAGAGCGCAGAGACAGACAGCAGCTATATACGCTGTGTTTCTGTAGCGCAGTCACAGCGTATGACTTCTGCATAATGAAAATGGTGTTGAATGACTTTTCCCAGCTGGTTTGGGGTGATGGTTTGGCTTGAGGACTTTCAAACTGATACATTCTGAAATCTGAAATTTGATCTTACAGGAGCAGATCACATCCTCTTTGGAGACATTCAAAATCTGAATGTCTTATATTATATACTTATATTCCATACTTTTTCCATATTTTTCATACTGTATTTTTATACACTGTGTATAGTGTCCCTACCTTGTTGCCATAGTTTGTATTTGTATGTAGTGTATGTGTTTGTATGAGTAAGTGTGTATTGTCCCTACCTTGTTGCCATAGTCCCTTGTATTTGTTTGTGGTGTACATATGAGTAAGTGTGTATTGTCCCTGCCTTGTTGCCGTATTCCCTGGTAATTGTATGTAGTGTATGTGTTTGTATGAGTAAGTGCGTATTGTCTCTACCTTGTTGCCATAGTCCCTTGTTTTTGTTTGTGCTGTACATATGAGTAAGTGTGTATTGTCCCTACCTTGTTGCCGTGGTCCCGGGCGTCGCGGTCGCTGCGAAGTTCGCAGGGCAGGGGGTTTTTGAGGGGGCACTTTCTGCGGGCGCCATCGGGGGTGTCAGGCCGATAGGGTCCCAGGGGCGTACGATCACTCAGGTTGATTGGCTGCTGGTCTTCGGAGGAAGAGGATGAGGACGTGGTGCTGAAGTCCAGCGGGACAGCGGCCTCAGCCCCGTTAACCTCCCCATATGCGACGGCCGCGCCCCCATCCAGGGGCACCACGGCACCCAGCGCAGGAGGGGTGAGCGCAGGAACCCCATTAGCACTGCTGTTCTCTGAGGAAGAGTCCTCTGAAAGAGAGAGAGAGAAACAGAAGGAGAGGGAGGGAGAGGGAAGTAGAGAGGTTTACAGATACTGGCAGAAATACCCATATCACATCTCTCCAAATGAAAACACAAACACACACACACACACACACACACACACACACACACAAATTGTGTCACTCCCCCATCCAAGTAAAAAAAAAGGTTAAAAAAGGTAAGACAAAAATAAAAGTATGAAGGTAGTATGCTAGTTTACATTAAAAAACATGACAGAAGATGGAAGCAGTGAGTAGTGATGATGTTCTGGTTCATGGAACCGAGTGGTAGGTAGTGTTTTAAGTGACTTTATGACACACACAACTACATCACACCTTAAAAATATGGAAGAATTTATGACACAGCACATAGCGAACAATGTTTGGAGGAAGAAATAAGAACAGTGCTGGAGGAAACTGTAGCTGCTGGAGAAACTGTATGCAAAAGAAATCAAAGTCCTGTTCTGCACAGATGACCTTGTTTTCTATCCCCCACTGAGCCTGGATCTGCTGGAGCAGTACTGTCAGAGCCAGGCCCTGGCAGTACACAAATTAATGGCATTCCAAAAAAAGACCCAGATACCTGAGACATAAACTCTCCTTTACCAAAGGACAACAAACATCAGCATACAGAAGATCTCACACCTACTGCTCTACATATCTGCCCAACAGGGAGCCAAACCTTGGTAGAGAAGCATTGTGTGTGTGGGGGTGTGTGCATGTGTGTGTGTGTGTGTGTGTGCACGCAACTGTGTGTGTGTGTGTGTGTGTGTGTGTGTGTGTGTGCACGCGTGTGTGTGTGTGTGTGTGTCTGTGTGTGCATGCATGTATGTGTGTATGCGTACATGTCTGTATATCAGTGTGTGTGCATTCATGCAGAAGGGGTCAGTGTGCACTTCTGTGAGTCTCCACCAGGGGGCAGTGATCCCACAGTGTTATATATTCTCCAGAGAAAGGACAATGTTGCTGAATGCACTGTGAGCTGTGTCCATGTGTGTAAGTAACATGTTTAAAAAGAAACACCTGTTTTTTTATTTAGCATATGACCCAAAGTTACAGAAAGAGTAACACCTTTACACACCACAAATTATTTAATAGTGCATCCACAGGAGTTTTGCTGTACCCCATGCAGCACATAGCTATTGACAATTATACCACACTGTAACCTCTGAGCTACAAGCCCAGCTCCTTAACCATTATACTACACTGTAACCTCTGAGCTACAAGCCCAGCTCCCTAACCATTATACTACACTGTAACCTCTGAGCTACAAGCCCAGCTCCCTAACCATTATACTACACTGTAACCTCTGAGCTACAAGCCCAGCTCCCTAACCATTACACTACACTGTAACCTCTGAGCTATAAGCCCAGCTCCCTAACCATTACACTACACTGTAACCTCTGAGCTACAAGCCCAGCTCCCTAACCACTATACTACACTGTAACCTCTGAGCTACAAGCCCAGCTCCCTAACCATTACACTACACTGTAACCTCTGAGCTACAAGCCCAGCTCCCTAACCATTACACTACACTGTGTCCTCTGAGCTACAAGCCCAGCTCCCTAACCATTATACTACACTGTAACCTCTGAGCTACAAGCCCAGCTCTCTAACCATTATACTACACTGTAACCTCTGAGCTACAAGCCCAGCTCCCTAACCATTACACTACACTGTAACCTCAGAGCTACAAGCCCAGCTCCCTAACCATTACACTACACTGTAACCTCTGAGCTACAAGCCCAGCTCCCTAACCATTACACTACACTGTAACCTCTGAGCTACAAGCCCAGCTCCCTAACCATTACACTACACTGTAACCTCTGAGCTACAAGCCCAGCTCCCTAACCATTATACTACACTGTAACCTCTGAGCTACAAGCCCAGCTCCCTAACCATTATACTACACTGTAACCTCTGAGCTACAAGCCCAGCTCCCTAACCACTATACTACATTTTAATATAGTGTGTGCATGTATTTATGTGTTTGTGTGAGTGTGTGTGTGTCCTACTTCTTGCTGGTAGGATATTTGTATTGGGGTCAACTTCCTCTGCAGGAGACAAGGAGAGAAGGTCGTGGGCGAGAGAGAGAGAGAGAGGGAGAGGGAAAGAAAGGAAGAGAGGGAGAGAACAGGAAGGAGAATGGAGGAGCAGGGTGGGGGTCCGGGGGGGATGGGGGGGACGTTGGTGCAGGCAGGCATGTATTTATTAGAGTATAAAAGGTATTCATGCGCACAGAGTACGGCAGGAAGGCTAGCCCTAATTCCTGCCAGCTCCACACAAATCCGCCTCAGGAGGACCACATGTGTCAGCTGGGATCAGCCCCCCCACCCCCAGCCCACAACCACTCTCCTCTTAAAGGGTCCACACCCAATTCCCTTTCACACATTGTTCATACCACAACCACTATCCTCTTAAAGGGGCCACGCCCAATTCCTTTTCACGCACTCTCCATTCCGCTCCTTTGCCACAACTGGTGCAGTCCTTCTGCCACTCTTTAGGAAAACCCTGGTTTCTGACCTGCTAGCTTGAAATAGTGCCATCTGATTTCATACAGCTATCTGTCGGTACCTTGTCTCTTACAACTGCTACAGTGTGTTACCACATCTTCACACAGACAAGCTTACTTGCAGCAGTGTTACAGTGGAACAGTACTGAGCTGAGGGGAACTGTGGAACAGCACCGAGATGAGGGAAACAGTGGAACAGCAGTACTGAGATGAGGGGAACAGTGGAACAGCAGTACTGAGATGAGGGGAACAGTGGAACAGCAGTACTGAGATGAGGGGAACAGTGGAACAGTAGTACTGAGATGAGGGGAACTGTGGAACAGTAGTACTGAGAAGAAGGAAACAGTGGAACAGTAGTACTGAGATGAGGGGAACAGTGGAACAGTAGTACTGAGATGAGGGAAACAGTGGAACAGTAGTACTGAGATGAGGGGAACAGTGGAACAGCAGTACTGAGATGAGGGAAACAGTGGAACAGTAGTACTGAGATGAGGGAAACAGTGGAACAGTAGTACTGAGATGAGGGGAACAGTGGAACAGTAGTACTGAGGTGAAGGAAACAGTGGAACAGTAGTACTGAGATGAGGGGAACAGTGGAACAGTAGTACTGAGATGAGGGAAACAGTGGAACAGTCGTACTGAGATGAGGGGAACAGTGGAACAGCAGCACTGAGATGAGGGGAACGGTGGAACAGTAGTACTGAGGTGAAGGAAACAGTGGAACAGTAGTACTGAGATGAGGGGAACAGTGGAACAGTAGTACTGAGATGAGGGAAACAGTGGAACAGTAGTACTGAGATGAGGGGAACAGTGGAACAGTAGTACTGAGATGAAGGAAACAGTGGAACAGTAGTACTGAGATGAGGGGAACAGTGGAACAGTAGTACTGAGATGAGGGGAACTGTGGAACAGTAGTACTGAGATGAAGGAAACAGTGGAACAGTAGTACTGAGATGAAGGAAACAGTGGAACAGTAGTACTGAGATGAAGGAAACAGTGGAACAGTAGTACTGAGATGAGGGGAACAGTGGAACAGTAGTACTGAGATGAGGGGAACAGTGGAACAGTAGTACTGAGATGAAGGAAACAGTGGAACAGTAGTACTGAGATGAGGGAAACAGTGGAACAGTAGTACTGAGATGAGGGGAACTGTGGAACAGCAGGACTGAGATGAGGGAAACAGTGAAACAGCGTTAGCACATCCGTATGTGTGGAGTGACAGACCACTTTTCATGTTCAGTTTGCCTCCGTTAAACTCTAACTTAGAAACTCACCACAACAGCAGTGTTGTTATGGAAACAAATGGAGAGAAAGAAGGAGGAATGAGAGACAGAGGAGGAGACACAAGAAACGAGAAACAACCGAGTCAGAGAGGGCGGTACATTCAGGGAGGGATACCATGTTTGTGAGATTGTGTATGGGTGGGGGGTTATACTTAAAATTGCCCATATATCCTAACATGTTTTTCTTCCCAGTAAAGCATGCTTGAAACTAAATTTTGGAGGAAGTGAGAGAGAGGGTTGATGGTGGATGTTTTGCAGGCTGATGCTTTTATGCGTTGATAGTGGAGTTTCACTCTGACAGTTTTGCTTGTGTCTGTTCTTCCTTCTCCTGATAGGACTGAGCTGCTACGCTAACAGATGCTAATTCCTTTACTCCCACTTCCCACATGTTCCCCCTGTGGTCTGATCTCCCCTCACCCCCACAGGGGGTAACAGCGGATGATCCCACTGAAAGGAGATGCTCCAATCACCTCCCAGCCCTGCGGAACGATGTTCCTCCCCAGCTCTCTGTGCCCCGCCCCAGCCCAATCCCCAGCCCCCTCAGCCTGATCAACCAATTACAGCCATTCCCCTGGGACCGAAATCAGGAAGGAAGGCAGGAAGAGCAATGCAGGAAGAGCAATGCAGGGGTATGTGTGGGGGAGTGGAGGGGAGGGAAGGGGAGGGAAGGGTAAGGGGGAACACAGTTTATCTTCAGTACTAACCCCAGCCCTGCTTAGCTTCAGCACTAACCAAACCCAGCCCTGCTTAGCTTCAGTACTAACCAAACCCAGCCCTGCTTATCTTCAGCACTAACCAAACCCAGCCCTGCTTAGCTTCAGTACTAACCAAACCCAGCCCTGCTTAGCTTCAGTACTAACCAAACCCAGCCCTGCTTATCTTCAGCACTAACCAAACCCAGCCCTGCTTAGCTTCAGTACTAACCAAACCCAGCCCTGCTAAGCTTCAGTGCTAACCAAACCCAGCTCTGCTTATCTTCAGTACTAACCAAACCCAGCCCTGCTTAGCTTCAGTGCTAACCAAACCCAGCCCTGCTTAGCTTCAGTACTAACCAAACCCAGCCCTGCTTAGCTTCAGTACTAACCAAACCCAGCCCTGCTTAGCTTCAGCACTAACCAAACCCAGCCCTGCTTAGCTTCAGTACTAACCAAACCCAGCCCTGCTTAGCTTCAGCACTAACCAAACCCAGCCCTGCTTAGCTTCAGCACTAACCAAACCCAGCCCTGCTTAGCTTCAGCACTAACCAAACCCAGCCCTGCTTATCTTCAGCACTAACCAAACCCAGCCCTGCTTAGCTTCAGTACTAACCAAACCCAGCCCTGCTAAGCTTCAGTGCTAACCAAACCCAGCCCTGCTTATCTTCAGTACTAACCAAACCCAGCCCTGCTTAGCTTCAGTACTAACCAAACCCAGCCCTGCTTAGCTTCAGTACTAACCAAACCCAGCCCTGCTTAGCTTTAGTGCTAACCAAACCCAGCTCTGCTTATCTTCAGTACTAACCAAACCCAACCCTGCTTAGCTTCAGTACTAAACAAACCCAGCCCTGCTAAGCTTCAGTGCTAACCAAACCCAGCTCTGCTTAGCTTCAGTAGTAACCAAACCCAGCCCTGCTTAGCTTCAGTGCTAACCAAGCCCAGCCCTGCTTTGCTTCAGTAGTGACCAAGCCCAGCACTGCTTATCTCCAGTACTAACCAAACCCAGCCCTGCTTAGCTTCAGTGCTAACCAAACCCAGCTCTGCTTAGCTTCAGCGCTAATCAAACCCAGCCCTGCTTATCTTCAGTGCTAACACAGCCCAGCCCTGCTTATCTTCAGCACTAACCAAACCCAGCCCTGCTTAGCTTCAGTGCTAACCAAACCCAGCCCTGCTTAGCTTCAGTACTAACCAAACCCAGCCCTGCTTATCTTCTGTACTAACCAAACCCAGCCCTGCTTAGCTTCAGTACTAACCAAACCCAGCCCTGCTTTGCTTCAGCACTAACCAAACCCAGCCCTGCTTTGCTTCAGTACTAACCAAACCCAGCCCTGCTTACCTTCAGCACTAACCAAACCCAGCCCTGCTTTGCTTCAGTACTAACCAAACCCAGCCCTGCTTATCTTCTGTACTAACCAAACCCAGCCCTGCTTAGCTTCAGTACTAACCAAGCCCAGCCCTGCTTAGCTTCAGTGCTAACCAAACCCAGCCCTGTTCAGCTTCAGCGCTAATCAAGGCCAGCCCTGCTTAGCTTCAGTGCTAACCAAACCCAGCCCTGCTCCGCTTCAGTACTAACCAAACCCAGCCCTGCTTAGCTGCAGGACTAACCAAGCCCAGCCCTGCTTTGCTTTAGCCCTAACAAATCCCATTCCTAGTAATTAAGATACTGTACAGGATTTGTAAGAATGCATGTGTGAGTGTGTGCGCTTGGCGTCCATCTTCCTTTCTGCACGCACTGCGTCCCAGCAGGGAACCCAACCCAAGCGAGAGAAAACAGTGAGTGACAGTTATCATGATAACGCGCTAAGCAGCGCTACACTTCACGGCCTGGCAGCTAAAGCTGATGCTAAAGCATAACCTGGGCAGTGTTTCATCTCATGCAGGGATATTCAAAGCTGTTTTGTAGCAAACAGTGACGCCACAGCTCCAGGAGAACCACGGGAGGGGAGGGGAGGGGAGCAGGAGGGGAGAGGAGGGGAGGGGGGAGGGCAATGCCAGCCTTTCACCCAATTCCCCCATGCTTAATGACTTATCTGCCCCACAGTGTATCTGCCCCTGGCTAATCTGATTCAGCCTGGATCTGCTAAGCCCCCTGCACAGATGGGGAATACTCACACACAGCACGATGAGTCAGCCCTGGGAGAGAGGAGAAGAGGAGAGGAGAGGAGAGGAGAGGAGGAGAGAGGGAGAGGAGAGGAGAGGAGGAGAGAGGGAGTGGAGAGGAGGGAGGGAAAAGGAGAGGAGAGGGGAGGAGAGGAGAGGAGGAGAGAGGAGAGGGGGAAAGAGGAAGAGAAGAGAGAGGGAGAGGGGAGGGGGAGAGAGGAAGAGAGAGAGAGAGTGGAAGAGAGGGAGAGGAGAGGGGGAGAGAGAATAGAGTACAGGAGTATGACAGAGAAAGAAAAGAAGAAAAGAGTGAGAGAAAAGAGAGAGATGGCTGGGCGCCTTCCTCTTCACGAGGGGATTTTTTTTTAATGAATAGAGAGAAAGAGATGCAAGAAAGACGCACACTGACCACAACCTTTTTTCAGCATTACTGTTAGAACTGGGCCCTGGCACTGAGCTTTTTAAAAGGTAGAAAAAACTGGCTTTTCCCAAAAAAACACTGCAGGTCAGGGTCTGGAACAAGGGTGAAAGAGAGAAGGACAGAGAGAGAGAGAGAGAGAGAGAGGGAGAAACATCATCCTTTTCCTCTCACTGTGTGAGAAAAGCTTCCTGATCGGTACTCTGGAAAATCCAGATCTAATCCCTCTCAAATTATTGTTGACTGTTTCACAGCGGGACTCCAGCCCAAGGGAAACAATCCAAAACAGCAGGGAAACGGAGCACATGGGGTTAAATCCACGTGAGAGCTCCTTACGCCGCACAACAAACAGCCTGGAGATAAATGAAACGCGCTGGGCACTGTGTGTATGTTTAAAATGATATACACAATCTGTGATGATGTTAATAAGAAAGGCCAGGCTATTCCCTAAAGCCCTGGGGCTTTGTGATACCCAAGACACACACTATATATATTTACACACATACTTATACATCTTATATACACTTCTTATTTGTTATATGTTAAATATGGGCTGTATCTTGTAAACTTCACTTTGTTTTTATTGCTCTTCCACTCCCCTGTGAGTCTCTGTTCAGGTTCTGTGCACTGATCCCAGGTCAGCCAGCTGCTCACCATTCAGTCACTAAGCATCACTCAAACAGAGAACAATGACATCATCACCCCTCTCAGAGAACAGAGTGACGTCATCATCCCTCATTCACCATTCCCCTCCCAGAGATACTGACAACATTTGAGTTTTTCTCATGTATCATTGGTTATTAAGGTCACTGTTACATATGCAGAGAATGGATGTAGAAGAGGATATAGCAGCAGTGGCTAAATCTGGTCCCAGAGAGCAACAGGGTGTAGCTGATTTTTGTTTCCATTTTAGAATAGGAAGGAGAAGGGGCAGGAGACATAGAGAGTGGGTGAGGGGAAGGGGGCATAGAGAGTGAGTGAGGGGAAGGGGACATAGGGAGTGAGTGAGGGGAAGGGGACATAGGGAGTGAGTGAGTGGAAGGGGACATAGAGAGTGAGTGAGGGGAAGGGGACATAGGGAGTGGGTGAGGGGAAGGGGACATAGGGAGTGAGTGAGGGGAAGGGGACATAGGGAGTGAGTGAGTGGAAGGGGACATAGAGAGTGAGTGAGGGGAAGGGGACATAGGGAGTGAGTGAGGGGAAGGACATAGATACACAAAGGGAGAGCACAGAAATGGGTGTCAGCAGTGAGCCATTATTTGGCTGAGGTCCACTAAGAATCTGGTTTTAGGCTGAGGGTTGATAGGTTTTTGTACAGGATTACAGTGAGGTGGGGGCCTTACAGAGGGACACTGTCATTGGGTGGGAGAACATTGGATTACACACAAATCCACCCTCTTAGGTATCAAGCAGCTCATTCTAGTTTTTCCTCATGCGAATGTACAAATGTTTTATTTCATTCTATTATATTCCTCATAGGGCTGTTGTTAGGGCGATTAACATCAGTGGAAAACAATACCCACAATGCACATAGTTTAAGGCATTAAAACTGAGCTTAGCAACTGCAGTTCAGCAAGGCAGGTGTTTTACCTGTGCATCAAGCAGGCCCAGGATACAGAGATGTTCTACAGGCCCAAACTTACAGCTCATTTACAGTTCTTTGCCAAGTGCAGCCCTCCACTAATCATGTCATGTTCCCTTTTTAGATGTTTAGCTGGCCTTGCACTTATTTAGATTTTACACACTATCCATTCACACAGTGTAAAATTTTACTGTGGCAACTCAATTGAATTACCTTGCAACAAGTGACATTTACATTGCCGTACCTGTGAGCTGAACCAGTACCCTCTGGGCCACAGGTCCACCACCCTAACCCCTACACTATGCTGCCAACCCTCTGGGCCACAGGTCCACCACCCTAACCCCTAAACTATGCTGCCAACCCTCTGGGCCACAGGTCCACCACCCTAACCCCTACACTACGCTGCCAACCCTCTGGGCCACAGGTCCACCACCCTAACCCCTACACTATGCTGCCAACCCTCTGGGCCACAGGTCCACCACCCTAACCCCTACACTACGCTGCCACCCCACTGCAGAGGAACTGGAACGGTTACCAGGACATTTCTTGCTTCCCTGGCAACCCAACAGCAATCTCTGCCCAGCGTCTGATGACATCATCAGAGTGGCCAGCAGACCGCTGGGTGATGATCAGACATTTGCAGCGAGATTAAGAGGTCAATGCGTCATGCATCCGCTACGTTTTAGCAGAGCACCTCTGAGAACATCTCCTTACAGGGGGCATTAGCAGGTAAGTGCTTAACACCCCCAGGGCCTGGATTAGCCATTTGCTTCCACATCTCACTGAACACTGGCATGTCCCTGGGTCACTGTCCAAACCCTACTGCAGTGCCAAGAATCCAGCAACACTCCAGCTACACTAAACGCTACACTCCAAATAAACTACACTCTACACTCCAGCTACACTAAACTCTACTCTCCCACAAAGCTGGAAAATACCAGACTCCTTCAAGAATCAACACTGGACTCTGGCTAAATGACTCCATAATACTCTTCTTACAGAGCATTTGCAGAAACTCTCCAACCCCAGAGAGAAGGTGGTTAAAAAGGATTCTGGGAACTCCTAAATACATGTCCTCTTCCACAGGACCAAGGGGATAGAGACAGAAGGGGATAGAGGAGGTGGGAATGGCTTTAAATAGCACCTGAATTAGTGGTCACTTCAGGCCCTGGCCTGGTCTGACCGCAGTGGAGACAGGGGACTTACCTTCCCCTCACGGCCCAGTTAACTCTTCAATCAGCATTTAGTACAAGCAGCAAGTCAACCAGTTTACATGTGGATTCACCAGCAGGTATTTCACATCAGGTTTTTAAAGTTAAAGCCAAACCTCCAATGGTTAACCAATACTCATAATTAGGTTATAATTACATCGAATTATTCCATAATGACAAACCATTGAATTATTGTGGATGTGAGAAGGACCTACATTCACACAGTATAACACACTGCTCCTATTTATGACTCCCTATCACCTGTGGCTTGCGCTGGCTTCCAGTGTTCCCCCTAAGGCAGCCTTTAAAACATATTACATACGAAAGCCAACAAAACCAAATCAAGAACAAAATACAGTTAAACAGTCAAAAACAATTACATTACAGGACTAACTGAATCTCTGGGATAGTGCTGTTGGGGGGAATGTTCCCCTGGAGTTTCCAGTGCAGGAGAGACATCAGAGGGGGGCAGAGACTGACAGGGGCAGTTTATTCTCCACAAGCCAGGCACAGAGAGACGACACAGCGCAGCAGGCTCTCAGGGGGAATACCACACACAACTGTAAATACCGTCTTACACAATATCTCACATTCAGCTCTCTCACACAGCCCCGATCTCCGCCGTCTGCAAATGAGACCCACTCATCACAATGCTGAATACTGATCAACCCCATCATAAACAAAAGAGAAAATAATAACACAGAGTAGAATAATTTTTTCCCAGGCGGAACTTAAATGCTTCATGGTGAAGTGCAGCAGGGAGGGGGGTGGAAACATTGGTGTAGCACCAGGGGGAAAGGGTACTAAGTGTACACGGCCTGAGGGTTTGAAGGGGCCCACCAAAATCTGGGAACGTTTTAAAACAAAGAGTCTGCCAATGTACAGGGCCCAGAATTTCTAGCTATGCCCCAGGGTGATAAGACACACTACCCCACCACCCCACCCCCATGACACACATTTTCAAATTGGATTTTTGTCTCCCAGCTCCTCCACTTTTCATCAAATTTAATGTCTTTGAATTTTTAAAACCCAATAAAGACCAGGAGAGATTTTAAACGTCAATGAGAACGAACTGGTTAAATATTGAATTGATAAAATAATACATAAAAATGTTGCTGGGAGTGTTTTCACACTTTAACATTCTTCCTGCTCCCATGTTGAAGGGAAGGAAAGCAGAACCACTAAATATACAAGAAACAATCAGCTGAGGAGAGATCCTTACTGAGACTGGCCAAGCTTCCTCAGACAAGCAAAAAGCTCAAAATCATTAACAGTCTGGAGGGAAAGTTCTCTACATTCCCACAGCTGACCATATGGCAGGCCCACTACAGGCACGTGCAATTTGCCTGAGGCAAAGAATACGATTATAAATGAAAAGCTCAAAGTTAATGACACCGTATTAAATGAACGTAAAATGAACCATATTTGGAAAAAGAGGAAATGAAAGACTGTCTCCGCCCCTCTCTCACTCTGCTGAATCAGTACAGCAGGTCACAAGTTTTTTAAATTAATTTTGCATCACGTGTTGTATGTGTATTGGTTATTCTGTTATTATTGTTGTTATTATCAGTTGTTTTAAGTGTATCTTTTGCTTTAGCGACAAAGCCCATGTCATGCCAGTAAAGCACACTGAAGTTGAAATTGAAATTAATAACGGCGTGCTCTCTCTTGCTGTTATTTCAGTCTGCGGTGGTGAAAGAAGGCAAAGCTTTGTAATATTTCCCAATCCTCTGTGAAGGACAGCCTTACCAGCTCAAATATAGGACGTGAAGGAGAGAGAGATAACTCCGCTAAAGCAGAGCATGTGGCTAGGTCTCCAGCCTGCAGCTTACCGTCGGGCCCCTGGGGGGCGCTGTGGGGGCTGTGCATCCTCTCTCCCTGACTGGGAGGGCTCAGCTCTGACACGGGGACATGATCAACCGACATCCATGTGGGAGGTTCACTCATGTCCAGATCCTCACTGCTCACCAGACTGTCATCCTGGGGGGTGAGACAGAAAGTGATCAGCTTTATAAACAGATATCACTTTGATTTGATTTTCTCATCAGTCGCTCAGTGGATCAGAGATTAGATCACACCACCTTAATCCAATATCCTATCAGCTAACTTCTACAACTACCTTATTTCCTGATTGGTCAAAATCTCTGTTCTTGCTTCTCAATCTCTGGAAATAAGAAGATGCCAAAGCATGCTGCGTTCTGTGTCCATGTGACCTCCCGTCATCCAATGAAAGCTCCCAGCTGAATGCCCCCAGCCAATCAGAACTCCTAGCTGAACCTCAGTTCAAACACAAGCCTAGACCATCTACTCACCAGGGCCATTCACAAATTCAGCGTTTTCTCTGAAACACACATTCCACCTCTGTGGGCATTCCGCTGGATCCCAAACGATCTCATCACACTGCTTTGATGTGAACCCTCTACATCAGACTGTGTTTTTATTTTCTTTGAAAGCATGCTACAGTATTTATTTCTGTTGGTGGCTGGGTCAGCCAGATTATCACTTCCTATCTCTGCCCATTCATTTAAAGTGTTATTACTGGCAAAGCAACTCCTACATGCCTGAACAGCACACCTGAACAGCACAGAGAACCCCAGAACAGCACACCTGAACAGCACAGAGAACCCCAGACCAGCACTCCTGAACAGCACAGAGAACCCCAGACCAGCACACCTGAACAGCACAGAGACCCCCAGAACAGCACACGTGAACAGCACAGAGACCCCCAGAACAGCACACGTGAACAGCACAGAGACCCCCAGACCAGCACACCTGAACAGAGCACCTAAAAGCTCACTAAGGCTTCATCACACATCCTTCAGACACAAAACAGAGAAGTATTTTTTTATCTTTTTTGTGCTCTGTGGAAGAAATGAGAAGAATGTGAAAGCCTCTGCAGAGAGGCCATTTGCTTTGCCACACTCTGTTTCTGAAAGACATGGCTAATCTCATATTCCATACACAACAAGGGCGAGAGGGGGAGGGGGAGGGCTGCTTAAATTGAGGGGAAGAAAAAAGGCTCTTTAAATAATAAGTGACTGGGAGCAGGAAGCTATTTTTACCATGGTGGAGAATGAAACAGTGTGCTCACTCAGCTGTGCCACCGATGGCAGGAGCATCCCTGAGCACGGCGTGGGGCAGGAGGAGCAGGGCGGGGCAGGAGGAGCTGGGCTTGTAGCTCAGAGGTTACAGTGTAGTGTAATGGTTAGGGAGCTGGGCTTGTAGCTCAGAGGTTACAGTGTAGTGTAATGGTTAGGGAGCTGGGCTTGTAGCTCAGAGGTTACAGTGTAGTGTAATGGTTAGGGAGCTGGGCTTGTAGCTCAGAGGTTACAGTGTAGTGTAATGGTTAGGGAGCTGGGCTTGTAGCTCAGAGGTTACAGTGTAGTGTAATGGTTAGGGAGCTGGGCTTGTAGCTCAGAGGTTACAGTGTAGTGTAATGGTTAGGGAGCTGGGCTTGTAGCTCAGAGGTTACAGTGTAGTGTAATGGTTAGGGAGCTGGGTTTCAGAGGATTTATACTGGAATGGCTGCTGATATCCTACTGGCAACACAGTTCCCATTACAATGGGTAGACTACAATGATTGACAACCAGTCTGAAAATCCATCCATGAGAAGTAAGTAGTATGAAAGGAGTAGGTATGTAGCTAGCAAAAGCAGGTAAAGAGCAGGACTGGAGGTGCTGGATTTCACACACTGAGTGTCAGTCTTGGGTTCGGCTGCCCTTCCCACTCCTTGCAGTGCCACGTTCCTGCAGACACTAATGAACTAACCCAAAAGCCCCAACCACCCCCCACGCCTGCCTCAACCCCTCACATTAGCTCTATATTAGCGAGGGAACTGGCCTGTTTACCCATCACCATGGTAACAGCTCAGGGAGCTGTTAGAAAAAGGAAAAACTGAGAGAAACTGACTGAAATGGAATGGGGAAGGGATAGTGTGTTGGGGGGGGCTGTGAGATAGCACTCTGACTCTCTGACAAAACACTGTGATGCCACAATGCTGAACAGTGGAAGATGCTGTGATGATGTCACAATGCTGAACAGTGGAAGTTGCTGTGATGATGTCACAATGCTGAACAGTGGAAGATGCTGTGATGATGTCACAATGCTGAACAGTGGAAGATGCTGTGATGCTGTGCTGCAGCAGAGATCCAGAGCTCTCTGTGAAAGAATCTGCCTGTCAGCTGAAAACATATGAACCCTCAATTCCATCACAGGTCACCTCACTATAAATTGTAGCATCAGTACAGTCACTACGCAGGCTCAGCAAAGCAGTGATACGGTATTGCTATTTGGTATCAAGCAAGCAGAAATGAACACAGATGCACAAAAGTTATAACCAAAGAGAATATTAATTGAGTATAATGTATGAAGCTTAAAATGGATAATATCTTTTTATGCAGGTACTCTGTGCTTTCGGATTTAGACTGGCTGTGCTGGCTGTGGTGTGTGATGAATTGTGCCCTCAGTAGAAGCTGCAATGAGCATTCAACTTAATTATATATTAATCACCCCGGCCTCCAACGGAGGGCGCATCTCTTCCACATGACAACACAGGACGGGCAGCAGTGCACCATGGGAGAGAATCCACATTTCACAAATGGAGCAGCAGCCATGTCTGGCAGTGGAGTCCCAACTCTGCATCTATGGGTCATCTCCACCCACAGCTCACCAGCACATCATTTAAACATCTGGCCTGTTTTTCTCTGACCTTGGAGTGCCCTGTGTGTGTGTGCACATGCATGTGTGTGTGTGTGCGTGTGAGTGAGTGTGTGTGTGTGTGTGTGTGTGTGTAAGGGGTGGGGCTGTATGTGTGTGAGTGTGTGTGTACACATGCATGTGTGTGTGAGTGTGTGTGCATTTGTGCATGGGCGTAAGTTATACAATGGCAGTGTCACACCTGAAATCACACCTGCAACCTCTGATTAGTGCAGGTTCCATAATCATGACACTGCACTGCTGCTGACATGACCTCCACCATGACCTCCGCCATGACTGCATGAGTTTCTGCATCTCACATGCAAACCTTAACAGCCCACTCCAGCCAGCCTTGCTCTATGACCAGCTCTGAAAAAGTGCTTAGAAAATGACAGAGGAGGCTGGTGATGGAGGAGGTCATGAAAGCTGTTGGAAAACTAATGCCGACTAAATCTCCCAGTGACTTTACAAACAGGATAAATATATCTGTGACATACGCAGGAACGAAGTTCAGTGAAAAGAGATTTTAGTGACATGTCAGTTCTCAGACTTGGCTCATTGTGCAGCACCATTTTAAAAGTGCAGGATGAATGGTGTGAGTCTTTGTTTCAGGATCCTGATCACAGAGCACAGAGAGACCACCTCCAGCACAGAGAGACCACCCCCAGTGCAGAGAGACCACCCCCAGCGCAGAGAGACCACCCCCAGCACAGAGAGACCACCTCCAGTGCAGAGAGACCAACCCCAGCGCAGAGAGACCACCCCCAGCGCAGAGAGACCACCCCCAGCACAGAGAGGCCACCCCAGTGCAGAGAGACCACCCCCAGCGCAGAGAGGTCACCCCCAGTGCAGAGAGTCCACCCCCAGCGCAGAGAGGCCACCCCCAGCGCAGAGAGACCAACCCCAGCGCAGAGAGATCACCCCCAGCACAGAGAGACCACCCCCAGCACTGCCAGAGACCACCCCCAGCACAGAGAGACCAACCCCAGCACAGAGAGACCACCCCCAGCACTGCCAGAGACCACCCCCAGCACAGAGAGACCACCCCCAGCACTGCCAGAGACCACCCCCAGCACAGAGAGACCAACCCCAGCGCAGAGAGGCCACCCCCAGCACAGAGAGACCAACCCCAGCACAGAGAGATCACCCCCAGCATAGAGAGACCACCCCCAGCACTGCCAGAGACCACCCCCAGCACAGAGAGACCAACCCCAGCACAGAGAGATCACCCCCAGCACAGAGAGACCACCCCCAGCACTGCCAGAGACCACCCCCAGCACAGAGAGACCACCCCCAGCGCAGAGAGGCCACCCCCAGCACAGAGAGACCACCCCCAGCGCAGAGAGACCACCCCCAGCGCAGAGAGATCACCCCCAGCATAGAGAGACCACCCCCAGCACTGCCAGAGACCACCCCCAGCACAGAGAGACCACCCCCAGTGCAGAGAGGCCACCCCCAGCACAGAGAGACCAACCCCAGCGCAGAGAGACCAACCCCAGCACAGAGAGACCACCCCCAGAACTGCCAGTCTCCAAGAATTACAGAAGGGTTCTGTCTTGGCCTTGCCATTCCATCAGCACTGTCAGCTTTAAAAAAGAAAACCATACAAAAGGACTGAGTTTTGAAAGCCCAGGAATGTCCTTTTGAAATGAAATATGGATTAAGATTTTGAAAAGAGCTGCATACATAAGAGAAAGTAGCACTCAAATAAAAATACCTGACCTTTCATTTGTATGTTTCACTCATGCTGGAGTATGTGTGTCACTGTGGAAGCTGCTGTTTGCTGTGAAAAGAGATTTCCAGAGAATCTGCAACTGTGGTATGGCAAAACGGTATGATCTGATCCTGAATTTGATTTTGAAAAAGAAAGATACTCACACACACTCACACACACACACAAACACAACATACTCACACACTCACACACACTCACACACACACATGCACACACACACTCACACACACACACACTCACACACTCAGACACACTCACACACACACACACACACACTCACACACTCAGACATACTCACACATACACACAACATACTCACACACTAACACACACTCACACACACACACACACACACACACACTCACACACTCAGACACACTCACACACACACACACACACACACTTAAAGTTACTTGTTTGATACAATTTAAGATATGATTTCACTGCTTGAATAAAAAAAATATATATTCTTGACAAGAAATAATGAAGGTGTGCTTCTGAAGTTGGTCTATTTTCCTTGTCATTTTCAACACAGACACTTCTTTAAGGGAAAGTCAGTAGGCTTTTTAAAATACTGCCACCCAAAGGGAGTCTTTGTACTGCAGCAGGATTTGTACACATTTGCTGAACCTGGAGACTTTCTGTGGCAGGCATTGCCCAGTTTAACCATACTGTGTGTTCATTTTAGTGCTGCGTACATAAGACACACACAGTATAAACCAGGCAAATGCCCTCAACTGCCACAACAACTGTGCAAATATCACTCTCCTCCATGGCTCTCCTTCTCTGTCTCTATCTCTATCTGTTTACTTTCTCTCTCTCTTTATCAGACTCAATCCCTCTCTCTATCTTTCCCTCCCTCCCACTCTCTCTTTATCTGTGTCTCTCTCACCTACTGCCACACTGCCCTATATTACTTTTAATGGGCCACAGGCTCTGGTTCACAGTGGCAAACAGCACTAAAGTGCTCTTTCACATTCAGCCATTTTCACAGTACATCCAGGGGAGCTATTACCCACACCCAGCCCCGACACACACACCCAGCCCCGACCCAACACACCCAGCCCCAACCCAACACACCCAACCCCGACCCAACACACCCAGCATGGACCCAACACACCCAGCCCCAACCCAACACACCCAGCATGGACCCAACATACCTAGCATGGACCCAACACACCCAGCCCCGACACACACACCCAGCCCTGACCCAACACACCCAGCATGGACCCAACATACCTAGCATGGACCCAACACACCTAGCATGGACCCAACATACCTAGCATGGACCCAACACACCCAGCCCCGACACACACACCCAGCCCTGACCCAACACACCCAGCATGGATCCAACACACCCAGCCCCGACCCAACATACCTAGCATGGACCCAACACACCCAGCCCCGACCCAACATACCTAGCATGGACCCAACACACCCAGCATGGACCCACACACCCAGCCCTGACCCAACACACCCAGCATGGACCCAACACACCCAGCCCTGACCCAACACACCCAGAATGGACCCAACACACCCAGCACAGAGCCAAGACAACCAGTATGGACCCACACACCCAGCCCCAACCCAACACACCCAACACAGAGCCAACACACCCAGTATGGACCCACACACCCAGCCCCGACCCAACATACCCAGCCCCAACCCAACACACCCAGCATGGACCCAACACACCCAGCCCCGACCCAACGCACCCAGCACAGAGCCAACACACCCAGCCCTGACCCAACACACCTAGCACAGAGCCAACACACCCAGCCCTGACCCAACACACCCAGAATGGACCCAACACACCCAGCACAGAGCAACACACTCAGTATGGACCCACACACCCAGCCCCGACCCAACATACCCAGCATGGACCCACACACCCAGCCCCGACCCAACACACCCAGCATGGACCCAACACACTCAGTCCTGACCCAACACACCCAGCATGGACCCAACACACCCAGCACAGAGCAACACACTCAGTCCTGACCCAACACACCCAGCATGGACCCAACACACCCAGCACAGAGCAACACACTCAGTCCTGACCCAACACACCCAGCATGGACCCAACACACCCAGCACAGAGCCAACACACCAAGTGACTCTATTTTAATTACACTGTATATAATATTTTATAGCACATAGAAATATTTAAAATATCAGTGATTGGTTGCTACGAGATAAGAAAACACTTGAACACAAATATTCTTCAGTTTTGTATTCATGCCAGCACTTTAGTCAAATTTTGAGCCCTCTAAAGATTAGAGGCATATTTCACTCTATGCATGTGAGAAATTACATTTCATTCATTTTGAAAAGATAAAAGATAAAAATGCTTTCTGGCAGGTCTAATGGCTCCCAACTGTACAATAATTTCACAGATTAAAAAAAGGCCAGAAAGTTTTGCTAATGATAAAAATGTTTGAACTTTTCACCGTTAAACAGCGCTTCAGATGGAGCCACAAACGCAGAGCTGACTATTTCAGGCGGGTTCAGATTCAGCTAACAAACTGCATGATCATCACGATAACTCTGTTAAGATGCGTATTTGCATATTTCTTCGAAACAGAATCACCGGTGATTCTTAAAGTGGAAAAGTTTAAACTCTTACAAAGGCCAAGGCTGTTTTACAAGGAAGCTATTTAGAGCAGAATGACAATTAGTATTTCATTACAATCTATTAAAATCGCATCAGTGATTCTATTATCTTGAGGAACAAGTCATTGTAACTGCATTTGCCTAATAATTTGAAAAATTGTAGATTCTTGATTCAGATTATTGAATACACAGGTTATAGCCTACATGGTGGATTGTATACATAGTTTTACGTATACTGTTTTGCATGTTTTATAATGTAACACTGTCAGAAACACATTACATTATTACGAATTAAACTTGTAACTGTCAACTGAATCCTATGTAGAAGCAAGTTACTAGCAGTGGGAATGGAAAATGACAGCGCGACTTCGCTCAGGGTGCAGGGCGGCGATGTGGACATGCCTCTCCCCCGTTTCCTCTACAGCAGCGTTGGGACAGTTCACTGAGAGGAAGTGCTCACATCACAAAACGAAATATGTCCCTTTATTTACATTCGACATACTAACACATGCAAAGCGCGGAGAATAGGCTCAGTGCATTTAACCTCCTGAAAATCATGACCAGTTCAGAAGAGTAACATGTTTTTAAATCCGCGGTTTGATGAAGCCGGATGACACAGTGATGAGAGGGAGGGGCAGTGAATCACGGCAGGTCCGGCAGTATTTTCATATATAAGGAAAAATATAGGGATGGCAATATATATATATGTATAAATGAATACATAACCGAAATGAAACAAAACGACAGCTCGAGCTGCTTACCTGCTTAGCCAGGGCGTTTATTCTTCTGCGGTTGTTGTTTTCAGATAATTATGAAATACTGCTCTGATCTTTTATTTGGCATTCCCCTCGCTTTTCTTTGTCTTTTAATATTTAAGGAATATCCTGCCCGTGCGGGAGACAGGACTCTGGCAGGCTCGCGCGGACAACCAGCCCCGAAGGTGGAGGCGGGGCCGCGTCGGTGACGTCACGCAGCAGGCAAAGACTCGTACAGTCGCACTACAGTAGCTAAGTGAACTAAATCCTGTTCAAATTTCGGCGGCATTAGCCCTTGTGCCCCTCTCTCCCCCTCTTTCTTTTACTTAAACCATTCTCAGACTGTGAGATAATGCTCGACGGAATTTGCTCCGTCAACATTCTTGGGGAATGATTCAGATTTTACTGTTGCCCTGCTGGGGTTTCAATAGTCACACAAGTTATTCCTAATTTTAAGTGATTTATTTATATATCTTTTAATACATTCAAATGTAACTACATAGCACTTGTGGGGCAAGATACAAGTTGCTACCCAACATAATGTACTAGTTTACCAGGTGGAATAATCATGTGTAACTGTTATCATTTTGTTGTGGCATTGGTAGGCTACATTTGAGTAATTGTATTATTTCTTATGATATATTTACTTTGTCGTTTATATTTACTGGTCGATACAATGATATTCTCTTTTACAATAAAGACCATTGTGTGTACAAAGAATCAACTACTTTTAAAAAAGATTACTTCACAGAAAGCATACTTCATGCACAAACACACAAACACTCACAGCCACTACCAGTATTACCTTGGAAGGCACGACAACACAAGAAACAGTTTAAAAACGATAGAATTCTTCTGTGTGGACGCCCTCAGCTCGCACACCTTCAAAAATCTACCTTCAGTTTCACTGGCTTAAAAAGCACCCCTTTGTACGTTGGTTTCCTTCGCATTTAGACCGTCATGTGTTGGGAAGCACTGCCCCCTAGGGCCACAGTAAGGAATCACATCTTTCGGTCCAGCGGGCACGGCAATAGCCCTGTTTATTGTACAGAGGTCATAAACACAAATGCCGCTGACCAAATAATCACTGTAACATTATCGTGCCCTAATGTCTCGTGTCGATGAGACCTTTACAGTCCGTTAGGGTGGCCGGTTCTGAGCTGCGTGGTTTGTTTCCTCTAACTGTCGGCCGAGAGCGGCCGGTCCTGCGGGATTCCTCCTCAGCTGCACATGCTGCACGTGTCTCATAAATAATTCCCCTTTATGTGAAGCTCTGAAGTACGGAAGACTTAACAAAATACGTTATCCGTTCTCGCATTATTGATCTCTCTTTTTATATCTGTCATTGTCCTTTTTAACTATCATCTTTCGATTCTGAAGGCCATACGTAGTACACAGCAGATCAAAACATATGGACACACGTTTACCATTAATTTCGAGATATTGAAAGAAAGACATTCTAAGGTCAGATATGCAGACACAACTCTTATGCTTCATGGCCTATACTTATTTTTCCGATTTATATTAACAATCTTTAAGCGCCAAATGTCCAGGATTTAAGCTGTAAATAAATTATTTACAAACTATTTGCTAATTCGCCTCACAGTACTCCCACCCAACCAAAAACAGATCATTTTATCTTTTTAAGTTATGGCAAAATAATAAATAAATGATAATAGCAACAACAGTTATCATAATAATAAGAACATAGCTGCATGTCGTTCAGCCCTCATAATTGAATAAATATTAATAATATGCATTAATATGATGTTTTGCAGCATCCCCTCCCATCTGTACCACAGAGAGACAGCGCTGCTCTGATACTGTCACACTGCCTCTCTGGTATTAGCATGTGAACATCATGCAGAAGTAAAAAGCGTAAGGCCACAGTGTGATATATGGAAATGTCTTTTGCTCCCCCTTCCCGCTTCAATCTCTTTTGCTCCCACTTCTCATGATTTCAATTTCCAGACTCTCGTCCTTTCCATCCCCATCTCTCGTTCTGTCCTCCATAAAAACAGGTTCTGCAAAATAAATGAAAGTGCTGGAG
>JAFBMS010000209.1:202500-310000 GCA_019788955.1 Albula glossodonta
ATCCACTCACTGGAACAGTGCCTTAACAGGATGCAGACTGTGGGGCCCATCCACTCACTGGAACAGTGCCTTAACAGGATGCAGACTGTGGGGCCCATCCACACACTGGAACAGTGCCTTAACAGGATGCAGACTGTGGGGCCCATCCACACACTGGAGCAGTGCCTTAACAGGATGCAGACTGTGGGGCCCATCCACACACTGGAGCAGTGCCTTAACAGGATGCAGACTGTGGGGCCCATCCACTCACTGGAACAGTGCCTTAACAGGATGCAGGCCATGGGACCCATCCACACACTGGAGCAGTGCCTTAACAGGATGCAGACTGTGGGGCCCATCCACACACTGGAGCAGTGCCTTAACAGGATGCAGACTGTGGGGCCCATCCACTCACTGGAGCAGTGCCTTAACAGGATGCAGGCTGTGGGGCCCATCCACTCACTGGAACAGTGCCTTAACAGGATACAGACCATGGGACCCATCCACACACTGGAACAGTGCCTTAACAGGATGCAGACTGTGGGGCCCATCCACACACTGGAACAGTGCCTTAACAGGATGTCCTTAACAGTGGTCCCATCCATTTTGATACCCATAACCAGAGCATGGGCACTAAGCCCATTTTTTTCTCATTTGAGAAGTAATAAAATAAAAAAGAGTGTTTAGCATTAACAGTCTCAATATCACATATATACTCCAGCAGATATATACAGCAGATCTATCCCCTGAAAAGCGCACCATTGGCCATTATCCTTACAGAGAAAAAGCTAAACCTTGACTGCTTAACTATGAGCAGTTCCATTTGAAGTTTGTAATCTTAACGGGATTAACTGAAATTCAAATCTGGAATGAAAAAATGTGTATTTAATGCAACAATGACGTAAATTAATGAATCCAGTTGATTGCTGGTTTTATGCTAGCATGCACCAGGAAAACAACAAAAAAATACAAAAGTTGTATTGATATAATCAGTTAATTTTTTAATTCATTCATTCATTCATTCAAATTCATGAATGAAAGTCTTATTGCCTTTGACAGCCTGATATCTGTGTATTTGCTTGTCCAGCAGAGTCCATTACTCTCCAGAGCTGACTCTGATCAGGGCAGGGAACTCAGGAGATAATGACCCAACATCCTGGGACTTTGTTTCAGGTGCGCTTCACTGTCAGTCCACTAGAGGGCCCTCTGTGGTTAAAATGGAGGCAGACATCCCAGCACTGGCAGTCAAGCTGGCCTTTGTTCGCAGCATTGTGTGCGCGAGGGTTCAGCACTTCACTTTTCAAATAATGATGCTTTTACCACCACGGCAGATTCAGACATGAGGCCATCCACTCTGCAGTTTGACCGCTATCCTGCTGATCATTGCGTTTAGACTCACGGCCGGCATTTCCATGTGATTGGCTGCTCTGTGTGAGGAATTATGATATAATCACTGTCCCTCGTGGCTTCCCAGCCAGCTGTATGGTGCTGAGAGAGTGGACCACAGACACCTCTCTCAGCCACGGGCGGAATGAGGCCTTGAGATTCTGTAAGACTGAGAAATGCATCACTGTCACAATGTGAGGTAGTTTCAGAAGCACTATACTCTGGACCTGAGGGCAGCAGTGTGGAGTAGTGGTCAGAGTGCTGGACTCTGGACCTGAGGGCAGCAGTGTGGAGTAGTGGTCAGAGTGCTGGACTCTGGACCTGAGGGCAGCAGTGTGGAGTAGTGGTCAGAGTGCTGGACTCTGGACCTGAGGGCAGCAGTGTGGAGTAGTGGTCAGAGTGCTGGACTCTGGACCTGAGGGCAGAAGTGTGGAGTAGTGGTCAGAGTGCTGGACTCTGGACCTGAGGGCAGAAGTGTGGAGTAGTGGTCAGAGTGCTGGACTCTGGACCTGAGGGCAGCAGTGTGGACTAGTGGTCAGGGTGCTGGACCCTGGACCTGAGGGCAGCAGTGTGGAGTCATGAGCAGTGTACTGGACTTTGAATGAACAAGCAACTGGAGGTTTGAAAAAACCCTGGGGTCACTGTCTGTTGTGCTGTTTTGTTGTTGTTGCCACAGACCACAAAGAATCAGAGCTTCCTTAATTCATCATTTCATTTGCACAGAAGAATACGCTTCACTGAATTTGAAATGATGTCAATTTTAAAAAACAACAAAAAAGGAAAAAAAGACCAATGTCCCTAACCTACTGAGAGAACAAGCCACTTGCCCTGCCCCCCACAACAATGCATGTATTCAATAAATAAATAAATCAGCCTGGTATGATTTAATCACGAGGACATATTTATAATATTATTTATAATATTAATGTCTGCTCATGTCTATGAAATCTAGCCCCATCGTAAAGCGTTTAATTCTCTTAAATAATTCAGGTCTGAACTTTAATATAAGCGAATTTCCACCCCCGTCCCCCCCACACAAACCCCTGGGAGTACAGCCAATTAGCTGCTGAGTCTGTCTGTGGCTCAGTATTTGCTTTGCATTGACGTGTCTGTGATCAGGCCTTGAGCATGATTTTGCAATATTTACCATTTTTTATAAATATATCAAACAGCTTGTGGTTTTACCATCATCTGAGCATTCATCATCTGTGAGTTCCTGTTCCTGCAGCCACACATAGGAAGTGATGTAATAGCCAAGCTCAAACAGGAAATGACATAACACTGTAGACAGGAGTTGTTGTACTGGGCCATGGGAGCAGTTACGTAACCATTCACCGAGGGCCTGCAGTGTCACCGAGGGCCTGCAGTGTTACTATGGGCCTGCAGTGCTACTGCTGTTGCTACACACTGTCTAACCATATGACCTGGCAATATGGGAGAGTTTCTCTTTCAGGTGGGGCTGGTGTCATTTCACCCAGCTCTGAAGTGCTCTGTTCTCCCTCAGGCTGTCGGGGTCTGAATGTGGCAGCAAACCATAAGGCAGGCCACAGTATTTGCCTATGGGAACTGTTGGAGAGCCCTCCCTATGCAAATCCTAACCTTACCCACAGTGGGCATTAGGGGCTGTCTCAGGACGGCCCCTCCCCACCCTCACACTGCCGACGCCGGGCATGGGCGGGTACCCTCAGCCTCCAGAGCACCGGGCCTGGCACACAAATCACACAGACACACAGACCCCATGCACTCTCACTTCAGCTGTGTTACTGGAAATTCAATTGTGTTGCTGTGTGTTACTCTGTAACTGGTGTTGCAGTTGTGCACTTGTATTGTTGTGTTGCAGTTGTGCAGCTGTGTTGTTGTTGTGTTACAGGTCTGTGTTTGTGTTGTTGTTGTGCTACAGTTGTGTAAAGTGTGACACTGTGGTGTGCTTCATAGCAGTGTCACAGAAAACAAAAAACTGTAAACTCAGCAGTGCTGGGGCTGATTCACTCCTGAAGGTGATTCATGATCTTCAAATTCAGTAGTGCTGGAGCTGCTTCATTGCATTCATACGGCATCCATGAATCAATTAATTTCAGCACTACCTCTAAAATCTGTGGTGCTGGAATTGAGTCATTGATTCAATCTTAGCAGTGCTGAGGCTGATTCACCAATGGAATTGATTCAGTATCTGTATATTAATTTGTGCTGAAGTTGATTCATTGATTCAGTACCTTTAAACTCTGTGGTGTGGGAGCTGATTCATTGATTCAGTACTTTTAAACTCTGCAGTGTGGGAGTTGATTCATTGATTCAGTACCTTTAAACTCTGTGGTGTGGGAGTTGATTCATTGATTCAGTACCTTTAAACTCTGTGGTGTGGGAGCTGATTTATTGATTCAGTACCTTTAAACTCTGCGGTGCTGGGGTTGATGTGCATTCGTTTCTGACACTCTCCACAGCTCATCAGGAAGCGGGTGACGGCCTCTCGGGGCAGGAATGCGTACGTCTCAGCAATCTGCACAGGAACAACGTCATGTGACATATTACAGACACCTCTCAGCCTCACATATACCTCATTCAGCATCACAATAATGCCATATCCTGTGTGTGTGTGTGAGAGTGACCATGTATGTGTGTGTGTGTGTGTGTGTGTGTGTGAGTGACTGTGTGTGCTTGTGTGTGTGCGTGTGTGAAGTGACCGTGTATGTGTGTGTGTGTCTCTGTGTGTGTGGTTTGAGTGACCGTGTGTGTGTGTGTGTGTGTGTGTGTGTGTGTGTGACTGTGTGTGTGCGTGTGTGTGTGTATGTATTTGAAAGAGAGTGCAAACCAACAAATGTCAGTCACAGCCTCTGGTAAGAGAATAATTTCTTAAAGCACACACACACACACACTCACACACACGCACACACACACACTCACACCCAAACACACACACACACACTCTCACACACATGCACACACACACTCTCTTACACAAACACAGACTCTCACACATGCACACACACACTCTCTCACACATACACACACGCACACACATGCACACACACTCTCTCTCTCACACACTCACACACATGCACACACACACTCTCTTACACAAACACAGACTCTCAGGCATGCACACACACACTCTCTCTCACACACTTACACACATGCACACACACACACACTCTCTCACACACACACTCACACACATGCACACACACACTCTCTCACACATACACAGACTCTCACACATGCACACACACACACTCTCTCATACACACACACACACATTTTCACACATGCACACACACACACACACACATGTACATGTGTCACCTGACTCCTGCTCTTCCGGGCCTACTGACCTGAGGCTCCTCCTCCCAGCCTCCACTCACAGCTCACCACCCCCCCCCCCCCCCCCCCCCCCCCCCCCCCGCTCTCCCAGCATCCCTCCCCAGTGAGAGTGACCTTCACACCACCCTGGTCGACGCCCACATCTCCCTCCAGACCCAGCAAACCTCATTTCCCAGAAGGCAACTGTCACAGGCCGATTAGCCTCGCCTGCCAGGATTATGTCTGTTCGCTATAAGCCTGATAAAAGCAGTTCAGAGCAACCAGCCCGCCCACATTCAAGCACTACGCATTCTGACCAATCAAATCAGTGAGGGCAGTGATCCAAGTTTAGGACTGATAAACTATCGGCGAAATGATAGATATTAACTACACTGCAAAAATATGTTTTTTGTTTTCCCTCCCCTTTTTCCTACACTGAAGCAAACCTATAGGCCCACTGCAGGGACCCTCTCACACTGACCCTGAACATGTGACCCCTCTGAGTCATGTGATGACTGGCCTTCACTGACCCTGAACATGTGACTCCTCTGAGTCATGTGATGACTGGCCCTCACTGACCCTGAACATGTGACCCCTCTGAGTCATGTGATGACTGGCCTTCGCTTCTTTGCACACTGCAGATGCATCACTGATTACAAACCGCCTTCGCTGCCAAAAGAGCATCAAGTTAACATGCACTTAGCCTAATCAACTTCACCCTGATCATTTCCCTGCTAGGCTGAGACCCTTACCATCTCACCAATAAAGACGTTCGCCACAGCCACGGCTGGGACAGGAAAACACAATCATAGGACTCACAGCTCCACCATGAACATGAAAGCAGCTAAATCTTAATGTGTATTAAATCTTAAATTCAGATAATAACTCTTACATGCATGACTTGTTCAAAGACACCCTTTCAAGTAAACCTGTCGTATCCTATTGGCAGATAATTTCACTTAATTCAAGAAAATGTTTCTCAAATCGTGAATATGTCATCATGTTTTTAATGAGCTTTTTTTACAGCATAGATATATAAACTGAGATGCGATATCGGCTATATCAGAATGAATAGGCTACATCAGGGTGAATAGCAGTATGATAGCTTGTATAGGCTACATCAGGGTGAATAGCAGTATGATAGCTTGTATAGGCTACATCAGGGTGAATAGCAGTATGATAGCTTGCATAGGCTACATCAGGGTGAATAGCTGTATGATAGCTTGCATAGGCTACATCAGGGTGAATAGCAATATGATAGCTTGTATAGGCTACATCAGGGTGAATAGCTGTATGATAGCTTGCATAGGCTACATCAGGGTGAATAGCAATATGATAGCTTGTATAGGCTACATCAGGGTGAATAGCAGTATGATAGCTTGCATAGGCTATATCAGGGTGAATAGCAATATGATAGCTTGTATAGGCTACATCAGGGTGAATAGCTGTATGATAGCTTGCATAGGCTATATCAGGGTGAATAGCAATATGATAGCTTGCATAGGCTATATCAGGGTGAATAGCAATATGATAGCTTGTATAGGCTATATCAGGGTGAATAGCAGTATGATAGCTTGCATAGGCTATATCAGGGAGAATAGCTGTATGATAGCTTGCATAGGCTATATCAGGGTGAATAGCAATATGATAGCTTGTATAGGCTACATCAGGGTGAATAGCAGTATGATAGCTTGCATAGGCTATATCAGGGTGAATAGCAATATGATAGCTTGTATAGGCTACATCAGGGTGAATAGCTGTATGATAGCTTGCATAGGCTATATCAGGGTGAATAGCAATATGATAGCTTGCATAGGCTATATCAGGGTGAATAGCAATATGATAGCTTGTATAGGCTATATCAGGGTGAATAGCAGTATGATAGCTTGCATAGGCTATATCAGGGTGAATAGCTGTATGATAGCTTGCATAGGCTATATCAGGGTGAATAGCTTTATGATAGCTTGCATAGGCTACATCAGGGTGAATAGCTGTATGATAGCTTGCATAGGCTATATCAGGGTGAATAGCTGTATGATAGCTTGCATAGGCTATATCAGGGTGAATAGCTTTATGATAGCTTGCATAGGCTACATCAGGGTGAATAGCAGTATGATAGCTTGCATAGGCTATATCAGGGTGAATAGCTTTATGATAGCTTGCATAGGCTACATCAGGGTGAATAGCAGTATGATAGCTTGCATAGGCTACATCAGGGTGAATAGCAGTATGATAGCTTGTATAGGCTACATCAGGGTGAATAGCTGTATGATAGCTTGCATAGGCTACATCAGGGTGAATAGCTGTATGATAGCTTGCATAGGCTATATCAGGGTGAATAGCTGTATGATAGCTTGCATAGGCTATATCAGGGTGAATAGCTTTATGATAGCTTGCATAGGCTACATCAGGGTGAATAGCTGTATGATAGCTTGCATAGGCTATATCAGGGTGAATAGCTTTATGATAGCTTGCATAGGCTACATCAGGGTGAATAGCAGTATGATAGCTTGCATAGGCTATATCAGGGTGAATAGCTGTATCATAGCTTGCATGGGCTATATCAGGGTGAATAGCTGTATGATTGCTTGTTGAGCTAATGAGAGCTCATGACCTGAGTTTGTGAGCTGCTCTGGTTCCAGCACAGTGATCGCTGCAACAGTAAGGGCAGCTCCAGGGTCGTGAGGTACGGCTGACCCGGCATCTCTGGAGATCTGGCCATCAGAGCTCAGAGAACACGGCTCCAGCATGTTTATAATGAGGCTCGATCTACACAGCAAACGTGCACAAACCTCTCCCACACAAGCCCATTTGGACAGCAGGGGTTATGTCTGAGTGTAAACTGCGGAGAGAAGTGGAAGGAAACCAGGCATCAGCTACACTTACATCCTGAGCCCCAGAGTCCAGGCTGTGGACTCTGGCCCTGGCCTTTCTCTGAAAGCTGACTGCTCTGCTCCGTGGAGGAAGTTGCAGCTGCTCCTTCAGTAATGGTGCCTGATGGGGGTTCAGCTCGGATGATCCCAGCCGCACCGTTACCAAGGCAACACCTGGCTCAACCCCGCCAGAGAAGAGCAGGGCTTGGGCCCGGTCATAATCATCAGTCATATCGCTCTCCAGCGCCCTCTCCTGGCCAGCCAGGCACCTGACCCTATGTTGACTTTGTGTTCCTCTGGCATCACAGCTAGAACCTGTACGGATCCAAGGTCTGCCTATAGCTCAGGTAGCAGGTGACTGGTGTCACACCTGAGGTGTGGAAAACAGCGAAGGCTTTGCACCACATCCCCCGGATGTTCTGTGTGTACATCTGCAGAGGCAGAGAGTAATGGAGGCCAAGGGATAGAGGTAAATAGAGAGCTAGAAAAAAGAGGGAAGAAAGGGATAAAGGAGGAGAGAAAGAGAGAGGGATGGAGTGCTAGGAGGAGGGGTCTCTCACCGCTCTGTAGGTCTTCTTCTGGCCAGCGTGTTTGGGGGCTCGTCCAGGGTCCCCACCCATCTCCACGTGCATGGCGTAGATGATGTCGAAGAAGTCCTCCACCACCGCCACACGTTTGAGGGAGGAGCTATCCTGGGCCCCGCCCCCATCTGTCTGCAGTGCCTCTCCACCACCCTCCCCTGCCGAGATGTCAGCTGGCTTCACTGCCCTCTGGGGAGACAATGCACCTTGTTTTATTACCAAAGGAATCACCGGAGGATCTGATTATCAGTTTAACAGATTTTATTTACAGAAATGTGAGGTGGGCCATGGCCTTAACCAAAGCTCTCAGCCCCCTGAACACCAGAACGATGATTCTCAGTTTCATAAAATGTCTGATTTGTGGTGGAGTGCAGAAGAAGAGAGGGAGAAGAGGACAAAAAGACACCAGTGAAATCCAAGGCTGTAGATTCAGTGAAACCATTCCCTTTGTGTGCTTCAAGTTAAACCACTTTATTTCTAACAGAGAGATGAAGGGTTTCATGTAATTACCTCTATATCAAAGACATAACGATGGCATTGGTGATATAAAAATGTTCTTTTTTTACCTTTTTTATCTGTCTTTTTAGTGAATATGATTTCCTGCTCAAAGGAACTGGTGTCCCATTTGATCTTATTGTGTAATTTGTTAGTCTTGTCTAATGGAGTATAGCGACTCCTCTGGTCAGCTGGGCGGCTGCAAGTGTTATAGCTGAAACTATATACTGACTTTGTCATCCTCTCTCAAAGTCATGCAACCGCTGGTATGTCTGCGGTGTGGGAAAAGGTGAGGGCTTGCTGTCATGTGACTGAGGGAAGTTGTGTTCTCAGTGACTTCCTCTTGAGTCAGCAGGACAGGGCTGCTGCAGGAAGATGAGCATTTCGGCTGGGTTTGAGGTGGAGGGAGAAAGATGAAAAAAGTCCAGAGAACAGACTGAGTTATGGAGTTCTGGTGGGCTCTCAGTGTCTGTGCTTGAGTGCTACTGAGACCCAAGAGGAAAACAGAACCAGGCTGGCAGAGAACACTAAACACAAAAAAATGCATTTTGAGAAATATGCAAGTGCTTATTTATGCTATGATTACACTGCCAATTAGCGTAATAGATATTTGTTTTGAATTCATTACCATATATTGCACAGAATAGAATAGAACTGAATGCTGTTAAGCACAGCTGGCTCTGTTTTGACAAGCCAAATTCATGGTGCAATTAGTATACAAATAATGTGTGAGGGCCGGGTTAGTTTTACACCTGTGTGAGGGCCAGGTTAGTTTTACACCTGTGTGAGGGCCAGGTTAGTTGTACACTTGTGTGAGGGCCAGGTTAGTTTTATACCTGTGTGAGGGCCGGGGTAGTTTTATACCTGTGTGAGGGCCAGGTTAGTTTTACACCTGTGTGAGTGCCAGGTTAGTTTTATACCTGTGTGAGGGCCAGGTTAGTTTTATACCTGTGTGAGGGCCGGGTTAGTTTTATACCTGTGTGAGGGCCAGGTTAGTTTTACACCTGTGTGAGTGCCGGGTTAGTTTTATAACTGTGTGAGTGCCGGGTTAGTTTTATACCTGTGGGAGGGCCAGGTTAGCTTTATAACTGCATGAGTGCCAGGTTAGTTTTACACCTGTGTGAGGGCCAGGTTAGTTTTACACCTGTGTGAGGGCCAGGTTAGTTTTACACCTGTGTGAGGGCCAGGTTAGTTTTACACCTGTGTGAGGGCCGGGTTAGTTTTATACCTGTGTGAGGGCCAGGTTAGTTTTATACCTGTGTGAGGGCCAGGTTAGTTTTATACCTGTGTGAGGGCCAGGTTAGTTTTACACCTGTGTGAGGGCCAGGTTAGATTTATACCTGTGTGAGGGACAGGTTAGTTTTATTCCTGTGTGAGGGCCAGGTTAGTTTTACACCTGTGTGAGGGCCAGGTTAGTTTTACACCTGTGTGAGGGCCGGGTTGGTTTTATACCTGTGTGAGGGCCAGGTTAGTTTTATACCTGTGTGAGGGCCGGGTTAGTTTTACACCTGTGTGAGGGCCAGGTTGGTTTTATACCTGTGTGAGGGCCAGGTTAGATTTATACCTGTGTGAGGGCCAGGTTAGTTTTATACCTGTGTGAGGGCCAGGTTAGTTTTATAACTGTGTGAATGCCGGGTTAGTTTTATAGCAGTCTGGAGTGCATCAGGTGCAGCTGTGTATCTGTTGCTTTCTGATTGTGTTAACCTGATGCTACACAGGTTTAAAGTTTCAGATACATTACAGTCATTTAGTTGATGCTTTTATCCAAAGCAACTTACAGTTGATTGGGCTGACCAGGGGCCAATCCCCCTTGGGAGCAATGTGGGGTTAAGGGCCTTGCTCAAGGGCCCAACAGCAATAGTGTTTGAACCACCAACTTCAAGAGTCCCAGTCATGCACCTATTGCTTCCCAACAAACATGGCAGCAAATCAGTAATAAGGTGGTAATAAGCGCACTCCTTCCTTCAAGCAACAAGTTCAGACCGTTAAAGCAGATCGCAGTGACTTCAGACTCACCCCATGTTTATACCAATCCCTCTCAGAATGTGAACGTGCTGATCAAAGGTTGTAAATATATGCTGGTAACGAGGCTTTTAGGAGAGCATCACATCCAAAGATACAAAATGATCTTACAGCCTGGAGAGCTCTTCACCTCAACATGAAAAACACAGAAGACCATTTATCTGTCAACACTTCTAAACATTGTTAATGTATCGGTTTGTCACTGAACATTCCTGAATGTATTGATCAATGTTTACTGTTCTTTGTTTTTGTAGGGGTGGCTAGCTGTGTGTGTTTTTAGATTGTTTGTTTTGTTGCAAGCTAGCCCAATGGTTAGCTATGTGTGGTTTAAGATTGATTGTATTGTCAGCTGGGCTGGCTGGCATGTCTTCACAGGTAAATCAGTGGACACAGGAGGGTTTCAGGTGTGTACCCTGGCATGGGAGGTATGACCTTTACATCACATGAGTGCGCGTGTATGTGTGTGTGTGTGTCTGTAAATATTTGGATAGTGAGTATGTGTTTGTGTGAGACAGACAGCGCCAATCAAAGAAGAGAGCAAACCAATCCTGATGGAGCGAGCACCAATTCATCTTACTCTATCAGGGGATAGAGTAAGAGCACCAGACAGGAGAGGGAGCACCAATCAGGGGATAGAGTAAGAGCACCAGACAGGAGAGGGAGCACCAATCAGGGGATAGAGTAAGAGCACCAGACAGGAGAGGGAGCACCAATCAGGGGATAGAGTAAGAGCACCAGACAGGAGAGGGAGCACCAATCAGGGGATAGAGTAAGAGCACCAGACAGGAGAGGGAGCACCAATCAGGGGATAGAGTAAGAGCACCAGACAGGAGAGGGAGCACCAATCAGGGGATAGAGTAAGAGCACCAGACAGGAGAGGGAGCACCAATCAGGGGATAGAGTAAGAGCACCAGACAGGAGAGGGAGCACCAATCAGGGAGGAGATGGACATCTTGCACTGATAATAGCAAATTTTTGTATCTATTTTTATAAATAAAAAATAGACACATAAATGTGTGTGTGTGTGTGTGTGTGTGTGTGTGTGTGTGAGTGGATGAGTGTGTGTGTGTGTGTGTGTGTGTGTGTGTGAGTGAGTGTGAGTGTGAGTGTGTGTGTGTGTGTGTGTGTTTGTGTGTGTGTGAGTGGATTAGTGTGTGTGTGAGTGTGTGTGTGTGTGTGTGAGTGAGTGAGTGTGAGTGAGTAGGTGAGTGACCGTGTGTGGTTGTGTGTGTGTGAGTGTGTGTGCGTGTGTATGTATGTGTGAGAGAGTGTGAGTGAGTGAGTGAGTGAGTGAGTGAGTGAGTGAGTGAGTGTGTGTGTGTGTGAGTGTTTGTGTGTGTGAGTGACTGTGTGTGTGTGATCGCGCTGCTTCATGTGTCACACACTGCTTCCCGGTCCCCGGGCTCTCCATAAGGCCAACCTCGTTGCCATGGAAACTGCCAGTGATCTCTCGGGCAGGTGTGTGGGGCAGCGGGGTCATGTGACACCCCAGCATAGCCGGGACCGCCGACGTTACTGGCGCTGCAGGGGCTAACCGATTTACACAACAGTCCGGACAATGCACACACCCTCCCAGCCGCAGGCTCCTTTGTGTGCGTGTGTGTGTGTGTGTGTAATTCCTTGTTTGTATATGTACGTGTGTGTGTGTGTAACTACATGTGTATTTCTGTGTGTGTGTGTGTGTGTGTGTGTGTGCAATGTGAGGCTGTGTGTGTTTGTGTGTGTGTGTGCATATTTGTGAGAGTGTGAGCGTGTGTGTGTGTGTGAGAGTGTGTGAGTGTGTGTGTGTGTGTGCATATGTGTGAGAATGTGTGAGTTTGTGTGTGTGCATATGTGTGAGAGTGTGTGTGTGCATATGTGTGAGTGTGTGTGTGTGCGCGTGCATGTGTTTGTGTGTGAGAGAGAGAGTGTGTGTGTGTGTGTGTTTCTGGTTCAGAGACATCCCATGGTATCGGAACATCAACAGAGCAGTCAGAAAATCACTTGTCCCACCCTCCCTGTGTCTCCATCTCCCTCTCTCTCTCTTTCTCCCCCTCCTTCTCTCTCTGTCCCACTCCCTCCTTCCTCTCCTCCCCAGGCCCAGGTAATGAGCGTTGCCATGGTAGCACACACAGTGTACAGAGCGGCCAGGTTCTAATCCGGTCTGCCAGTGCCCCCCCCCCCCCCCCACACTTCCCACCGGGGCTAATATTACAAACACTGACAATGACTGTGTCGCCAAAATAATCACCATCACCACCATCATCATCATCATCAATGACATCAACATCATAGGCAACCTGATCAAATAAAATAATTAAAAATTAATAAAGATATTCATAGTAATACTATTTGCATGAGTCTGTGTGTGTTGGTTATTTTTAATTTTATCATAGCAAATAGTTGCTATTTCAGTTATTATTTATTTGTTTACAGATGGTTGATTTACCATTTTTATTACTTATTACCTTTTCCTCTAACTTCACACTTTGCATTATATGGTATAATTGTATGTAAATATAGCATCATGCTATGTCCTTTTTTATCCATATGTGTTTGGTTATGCCATGCTGTTCATGGCGTGTGTGTTGCTCTGCCAGCACTGCTGCTGTTGCCCTGCCCCTGAAGTGTGGTTGCACTGAGCTGGGTGCAGTGTGTTTTTGTAGCCGTGTCTCACAGAGACACACAGAGAGCTGGGCTGTGTTTGGAGGCATGTCAGCAGGCCGGGCAGAACTCACCCTGACAGAGATATGTGGGGCGTGAGGGGGGGCTGAACCTGCAGGCAGGGGGGACAGCAGAATGGGCAGAGCTGGGTCACCTTTCCCCCCCACACACATACACACGCACCCCCTCCCATGGTTCAGAGGGAAACACCTTCTGATCTAAGCTTGTGGATCCACACCACTGAGGGGGGGCACAGGGGGGGTCTGGCCCTTACCTCACCACATACAACCCAGAAAAGGAAGGGACACGAAACAGCTAATACCACCAGGACACAAGTGGGTTCCTCTCCTGCACTCTCTCTCTTTTCCTCCCTCCCTCCCTCTCCTTCTTTCTCCTAAACCCCGGAGGCCTCTGCTCTCCCTAGACAAGGGGTATTATTCCCTCTCTCTCTCTCTCTCTCTCTCTCTCTCTATCCCTCTCCCACTCTCACACTGGCTTCCCCGTCCCGCTCCAAACAGCTCTGTTGCTAGGAGACCATGGGGGTTGATCCGGTAAGCGGTGGCCCCCCCACCCCCACACCAACCCCAACCCCCCCGGCAGTATCACAGAGGGAGCAGTCTCTGCTCCAAAGCGACCGTGGAGAGAGGGAGAGAGGGAGAGAGGGATGGAGACAGGCCCTGTGTGGGAGGTGCATGTGGGGTGGGGGTCTGTGACAGGCAGCTGGGGCTTTCGGCAGGGCAGGAAATCTTACACAGAGTAAGGCAAACGTTGCCCATCACCCACAACAAAAGCGAGCGGTCTCACACCGACCACCAGCCAGCGCTGATTCTGCAAGAGCATAACTCCATCATGCACTTCTAACAAAGCCCTTTATACTCTACACACAATCACACACATCTCATACAGACAGTATGCTATTCTCATACACACCACTAATACTTACAGTATACTATACTCACACACTGCTAACACAGCCCTTTATACTCTACACACAGTCACACACATCTCATACAGGCAGTATACTATACTCACACACACCACTAATACTTACAGTATACTATACTCACACACTGCTAACACAGCCCTTTGTACTCTACACACAGTCACACACATCTCATACAGACAGTATACTATTCTCATACACACCACTAATACTTACAGTATACTATACTCACACACTGCTAACACAGCCTTTTATACTCTACACACAGTCACACACCTCTAATACTTACAGTATACTATACTCACACACTGCTAACACAGCCCTTTATACTCTACACACAGTCACACACCTCTAATACAGACAGTATACTATACTCATACACAGCACTAATACTTACAGTATACTATACTCACACTCACATACCTCTAAAACAGACAGTATGCTACACTCACTCGCACACACACAGCTAATACATACATCATACCATACTCACACACCCCTATTAGAGACAGTATACAACACTCACACTCACACACTGCTATTAGAGCCAACATAGTATACTCAGTATTACTCACCATTGTTATAGCTAGTATACTATACTCATGCTCATACGATGGTATTACATCACTCTAATACGGTTGTGTGCATGCCCTGCTTTATGCAGACGCTGTCAAAGAAACGCAATATATTGATGTGAAATAAAATCAGACTATCTATTGAAACACACATATGGATAACTGCAGTTTTCAGGTATTGCAGTATATCTTTTTAAAAAGACATTGTCTTGAGCTGTAGACATATGAGGTATGTGTCCAGTGGGTACTGTCTCCATGAGGAAGTATCCCAGACTGTGCTGTGTGAAGGTCTGACCGTGCAGCTCCGTCATTAGCACTGACACCTGCCTGTTTCCCCTTCCTTTGTCTAAGACCAGCAGCTCACCTGTGTGGCTCTCGGTGGGCTCACCTTGCTGCCGGTTTAGGTAGAATGGGAGGAGGGGGGGTGCATGTGGAGAGGATTCTGTAAACAAGCCGGGGGGGGGGGGGGGGGGGGGGTTCCATAAGAGGGGATGTTCAGCAAGAGGCTGTGGGGTGCACTGAGCACGCTCAGTTACCAACCCCAGCATCTCCACAGCGCTGTACTGCTGCGCTGACCCTCCACACAGCAACAGCAACAAACAAACACACGCACGCACTTAAGCACACACACACATACACACACACACACATGCTCGCACATACATACACACACACACATACGCACACACTCACACACTGGCACACACACACTTGCGCACATACATACACACACTCACACAAACACACACACACACTCACACACTAGCACACACACACTCACACACACACACACACACACATACTTGCGCACATACATACACACACTCACACACTAGCGCACACACACTGCTCTCAGACACCCCACACAGAGAGAAAGCACAGGAAGGAGGGATGGGGGTGTGAAGGAGGAGGGTGAGGAGTGCCATCAGTGTTCACGGCTCAGAGGAGGTCAGGGGGAACAGGAGGTCCGTTTATCCTCCACAGCCCCTGGGGAGGCGATGATGCCAGCCACCATGGGGGCATCAGAGAGGGCCGGTATAGAATGTGCCCCCCCTCCCTCCTGTAAGTGCCCCTCCCTTACTGCCTGCACTGTGTCTGCCCCCAGCGAGAGTTAAACACCAGCCCCATCGGACCCCTCTGCCCCCCTGGGACTGAGCCAGGTAACCATTCCCAGAGTCCCAGTGCCTTTCCACTGCTCACTCCCCATCAATAAATCTGCCATCCATAACGTCAACGGTTCAGCTTAAATCAACAAAACACCACCTATTTCTGCAAAACAAGACAGGCTGATTTTACACAAAATACATACAAAAAACACTTATGACACAACAGTAAACACAGGTATCAGTGCATGATGCAATAAATGAAGTCCCACCCAACTAAACTGACATGATGAGGTCACAGCACGTGCGCAAATGTCGTGCTGAATTGTTAAAACAGAAATCAGTCCACAATCAACTGCACGTTTGACCATTTGAGAGTGATCGAGCTTTGTGCAAGTGAATGACTGTGTTCATTTGTTTCAAAAAGTGCTTGTAAGCAGTAGAAATATACTGCACACCATTTAGTAGATGTTGCTGTAGCAGTGGCAGCAGCATTATCAGCAGTAGCTGTAGCAGCAGCAGCAGCATTAGCAGTAGTAGCGGTAGCATTAGTAGTAGTAGTTGTAGCAGTGGCAGGAGCATTAGTAGTTGTGGTAGCTGTAGCATCAGTAGTAGCATTAGCAGTAGTAGCGGTAGCATTAGTAGTAGTAGTTGTAGCAGTGGCAGGAGCATTAGTAGTTGTGGTAGCTGTAGCATCAGTAGTAGCATTAGCAGTAGTAGCGGTAGCATTAGTAGTAGTAGTTGTAGCAGTGGCAGTAGCATTAGTAGTTGTGGTAGCTGTAGCATCAGTAGTAGCATTAGCAGTAGTAGTGGTAGCATTAGTAGTAGTAGTTGTAGCAGTGGCAGTAGCATTAGTAGTTGTGGTAGCTGTAACAGAGGCAGAGGCGGTGGCAGAGCTTGTACATGCTAAATGGATCCCCCTCTCAGTGATTGCAGAGCAGAAGCACACAGACAGGCAGGCAGTGTTAATGAGAATCTGGGAGAGTTAATTATGTGGTGGGACTGGCAGCAGAGCAGGAGGCAGGGCAGAGGGGGAGGGGGTATTGAGATATTGAGAGACCCCCTCCAAGTGTCCTACTGTGGCATCTCCTCTGGAAGAACTGGGGGATGGGTGGGTACAGGGCAGTGCAAGAGAATCACATACTGACACTATATATAACACAAAGTGTGTGTCTGTGTGCATACATATGCGTGTGTGTGGGTGTGTGAGAGTGTGTGTGTGTGTGTTTGTGTGTGTGTGAGAGTGTGTGTGAGTGTGTGTGTGTGTGTGAGAGTGCGTGAGTGTGTGTGTGTGTGTGTGTGTGTGTGTGTGTGTGTGTGTGTGTGAGAGAGTGTGTGAGTGTGTGAGTGTGTGCAGAGGGATTGTAGATAAGGAAGCCCTCAAGCCAGTGTTAAAAATGGTGTTAATTTCTGTTCCTCTGGGAAGCTCAGAACTCACTCTCCATGGCAACTGTGAGGGTGCTGAGGGGGGGCAGAGGGAGACCCCCCCACCATGAACACAGGCAGCCGGGGCAGAGACACATGGGACAGCAGCACAGGGGGGCCAATAACTGCATGCTAGCAAACACTGTATCCTACAAAACCTACACAACACAGCTGTGCGTGTCTGCGTGTGTGTGTGTCTGCGTGTGTGTGTGCATGTGTGTATGTGTGTGTTTGTGTGTGTGTGTGTGTGTGTGCGTGTGTAAGTGTGCATGTGTGTGTATGTGTGTGTGTGTATGGGTGCGTGTTCGTGTTCATGAGTGCATGTGTGCACACGTGTGTGTGTCTGTGTGTGTGTATGTGTGTGTGTGTGTGTGTGTTTGTGTGTTTGTGTTAATGGGTGCATGTACGCACACGTGTGTGTTTGTGTGTCTGTGTGTGTGTGTGCGTGTGTAAGTGTGCATGTGTGTGTATGTGTGTGTGTGTGTGTCTGAGTGTGCCTGCGTGTTTGCAGTGTGTGTGTGTATGGGTGCGTGTTCGTGTTCATGAGTGCATGTGTGCACACGTGTGTGTGTCTGTGTGTGTGTTTGTATAGAGTGTGTATCTATAAGGGAGCAGAGGGGACAAAGGGAGCACCCTAGCTGGGTATCTGGAGGGTCTGTGCAGATCCTGTGCTCTCCTTCCCTCCCTTACTCATTCAGCAGAGCTGTGCATCACAAGCATGAACAGATACATGGCCTTTCTGAGATCATCTGGTCTGCTCTGCAAAAAACGTCTTTAGGCATATTTTAAATGATATTACTTTGATTTGAGGAGATGCTCTTATCCACAGTGGCAGGCACGATGAGAGAACATAAGCTTATCTCCTGGAGTTTAAGGGCAGCAGCGGTGCAGACCTGCCCCAACAGCAATCCCAGGCCAGAAAGTGCAGGTACAACATCACTTTTTAAAAATGATAAAACCAGGTTCCTCCCCTCTGCGGAACAGTTGATTAAAAGATATTAAGTCCTTATGAGGTCATTTCAATTTTAACGTTCAATCATTCCAGGGCAGGTATGAAAGGAACGTGTGCAGTTTTCTCAAAACACATTTTTAATCTGTCATCTCCCTGCAGCAATTTCAGTGAGACGCACTGGCCCTTTGAGTGGGTGTAATGCATTACTCATCCATATTAATGAGCCACAGCCCTGATTGGGTGACACTGCTGGTGATAGCCCAGCCCCCTCAACCCCTGAAAAGTGACAATCGTCTTCCAAACTGTAAATCTACCGAACGCAGCAGCCGTAAGTCAAGCAAACATCTGTGCAGGCTGGCTCAGGCCCCTCATGGTTATGATTGGTCTATAAAAAGGAATCTCAGTTGTGATATCACAACTGGTGCCCATTTCAAACCACTCATTAAATGGCCCAGGATTTTTTTTAAAATTCAGCCTTGCAAAACTGCGCAGCTTTCAGGCCTCACAGTTTGACCTCAGGGCTGCTCTCTGCAGAGTCACAGGCTCCCTGATGGAAGAGAAATCCAGAAACGTGCCGTACAGAACCTTAAAGCCCTGAGTTAATGCTCATTAGCGGCCCACCTTCACTCCCCAGCAGCAGGGCGGTTCGCCCCTCCCCCCTCCCCCCCACACAACTGATCCTGATCCCCACTGGCACACCGCTGTTGCACCCATCAGAGAAACTCAGAGACTGGCAATTGTGCCATCGCCGGGTTGTTGCTGGGTGGTTACCGGGCTGACGATAGTCTGTCACCAGGCCTACACTATGGTCCACTGTATGCTTACTTGAGGAAAAAAGAACAGGGTTTTAACAGAGTTAAACTCAACCACCAACCTCCCCATAACTATCCCCCTCAACACGGCCACAGGATGCAGCGGCCCCACCCCCATGTGCCATGACATTTGTTTATTCATAAATTACAGCTGTGACAGCATGGCAATGCTTGTCTGGAAACACCCAAGTGATCATGTGACACAGGGAGACTGCTTACTCAATCTCCAACTCACAGACAGACAGACAGACAAAAACACATACACAGTTCCCCCAGGTGCCGCTGGAGATGGGGCAGTTTGGGGGCAGTCAGAAAGCAGTCTGGGGGAAGTTTGGGGGCAGTTTGGGGGTTGGTGCTGAAGTGCGGCTCGTAGCAGTGCTGCTCACCAGAGTCTCATCCTGCACTTTTACACTGCACAGCAATCCACGTCCAAAAACTTAAATAAGCGTGAAAATGTGGGCTTTCTGGCATTAACAGTCAATTTTCTGAATTCATTACAAAAAATGTCCCACGTGCCGTGGTGTGAATTTTAGCATGAATTACAGACATGGAAAAAGTGTCCTGTTGCTGAGAAATTAGGGTGGACCTAATTTATTAGCAACGTGTGTGTATGTATAAGTAAGCATGATTGTGTGTGAGCACATTTGAGTGTGTGTGTGTGTGTGTGTGTGTGTGTGAGAGAGTGTTTTGGCTAGCCAATGGTCAACAGCATTATGAAAAGATAATTAACTTCTTCCAAGCACTGAGGTAGTCTTTGGTTGGCAATTTTTATTTCCTGTTCTCCCTTGTTCTTTGATTGGCTGGATGCTGCCTGTCAGTCACTCCCAGTGTGCTCCTGGGTCAAAGGCCTCAGCAGCACTAGTTCAACCGTCCAGGAGGGATATTTACAGCGGACCACCACCGTAGGCATGGCAACCAGCAGTGTCTTCTGCAGCCTTGAGCTGAGACTCCCGCATGTGTACAGAGGCACAAAACATGTGATGACAAATACACGTTAAGCACAAAGCATCTCCAGTCCGGGAGAGAGGGGACAAATATTCGGGAACAGGGAAGGAGGAAGGTGGTCTGATTGTGGGGGTGTTTTGAGAATGATGTGGCAACCCTCCTTTACCTGGCTGCTTTTTACAAATCTAAATATGGACTTTTGAGGTTAGGTATGATTATCCCGACTGTAATAGTCCATTCTCTTATCTCCCATGTGCCATGACTTTTGTTTATTCATACATTACAGATGTGACAGAGCTATTCCATTTGTTTCCTGTAGGTTTGGCTGGAGTGGATCTTTAACCTGTGTGTGTGTGAGCATGTGTTTGTGTGTGTTTGTGTGTGTGTGTGTGTGCGTGTGTGTTTGTAGGGTGTTTGTGTATATGTGTGTGCTTCAGTTTGAGTTGAAAAAGAAAGGGAAAAAAGGGAGTGAGAGCGAGAGAGTGAGGGAGAGAGAGAGAGAGAGAGAGATGCAGCTCTGGGCCTCTGTCCCCAGTCTCAGGGTCTGTCTGACAACACTCTGCCAGTTATTAAAAACCAGATTCTGTGGCCTTCCGCCCCACGCTGGCAACCCCACCCAGTGACTTGGCAGATATGGACACCAGCTGCTCCAGCCTGCTACAGCCCCAGAGACCACCACAACCCCCCCCCCCAAAAAAAAACAGCTCCAACACAGGCCCCCCAACACAGCCCCAAGCCTCCACACCAGCACCCCCCACCCCCAGCCTGCTCCAGCCTGCTCCAGCCCCAGAGACCACCACAACCCCCCCCCCCCAAAAAAAAACAGCTCCAACACAGCCCCAAACCTCCACACCAGCACCCCCCACCCCCAGCCTGCTCCAGCCCCAGAGACCTCCACAACCCCCCCCCAAAAAACAGCTCCAACACAGGCCCCCCAACACAGCCCCAAACCTCCACACCAGCACCCCCCACCCCCAGCCTGCTCCAGCCCCAGAGACCACCACAACCCCAAAAAAAAACAGCTCCAACACAGGCCCCCCAACACAGCCCCAAACCTCCACACCAGCACCCCCCACCCCCAGCCTGCTCCAGCCCCAGAGACCACCACAACCCCAAAAAAACAACAGCTCCAACACAGGCCCCCCAACACAGCCCCAAACCTCCACACCAGCACCCCCCACCCCCAGCCTGCTCCAGCCCCAGAGACCACCACAACCCCCAAAAAAAAACAGCTCCAACACAGGCCCCCCAACACAGCCCCAAACCTCCACACCAGCACCCCCCACCCCCAGCCTGCTCCAGCCCAGGCCTCAGAGACCACTACAGCATCTCTCCCCCAAAATGCTACACTAGCCCCCTCACCCACCCCCTCCCCACACACACACTCACTCACACACTCACCCCCCCCTCACACACACACACACCCACCCCCTCCCCCCACACACACTCACACACACACTCAACCCGCCCCACACACACACTCACACACACACACTCAACCCCCCCCACACACACACTCACTCACCCCCTCACCCCCACCCCACACACACACACACACCTACCCCCTCCCCACACACACACTCACACACACACTCAACCCCTCCCCACACACACACTCACACACACACTCAACCCCTCCCCACACACTCACACACACACACTCAACCCCTCCCCACACACACACTCACACACACACACACTCAACCCCTCCCCACACACACACTCACATGCTTAACCCCTCCCCACACACACACACTCAACCACCCCCTCCCCACACACACACTCACACACTCACCCACCCCCTCCCCACACACACACACACACAGTCACATGTGTGAGGATGGGTCGTGGAGCAGGGGAAATGAGGATATTTACACCTGTATGTGTGTGTGTATGCATGTATGTATGCATGTTTGCATGTATGTACATTTGTATGTGTGTATGTATGTATGTGTGTGTGTGTGTATGTGTGTGTGTATGTATGTATGTGTATGTGTGTGTGTATGTATGTGTGTGTGTATGTACGTATGTGTGTGTGTACATATGTATGTATGTATGTATGTATGTATGTGTGTACGTATGTATGTATGTATGTATGTGTGTGTGTGTGTATGTATGTGTATGTATGTATGTATGTATGTGTGTGTGTGTGTATGTATGTATGTATGTGTGTGTGTATGTATGTATATATGTATGTATGTGTATAGGGATGTCAGTAGCTGTCAGAGCTGTCCCTCACCAGCCCCCTCTCTCTGGGGTGGGGCCACTGGATCCTGTGGCCATGTTGAGGGGGATGGTTAAGGGGAGGTTGGTGGTTGAGTCAGAATTTTTTTTTGTCATTTTCCTCTTTTTCTGTGTTGTTTATTTTCTGTGATATGTGAGGATAAGTGTAGGTCTTCTCTGGTGGCTTGGTCCTTTTAATTTGCTTTAGTTTTGTTTATTGCAGAATGTTTGTAAGGGTTGTTTGGGATGTACAATAAAGAGATTATAAAAGTCAAAAGTGTCTCTCACTGTCTCTCCCTCTCTCTCACATGCACACACTCCATCTCTCCCTCTCTCCCTTTCTCATCCTCTCACACACAACCCCCTTGCTCTCCAACTGGGAAAAATATTGAATAAAAAGTAAAAAAGAAAAAAAACAGAACTTTAGCATTCAGGCAACACTTTCAGAAATACACTCTCTTCCCACAGAGCCAAGCCTCTCGAGCAGCTGCCATCATTATGGCTTTTTTGTGCTGCAACAAAAACAAGAATAATGCACACAGAATAATGCGCTGAGCAGTGACGAGGTAAAGACACTAAACAGTGTGCACCTCTCCCGTAGAGAAAAAATAACGTATCAAAGGAAAGTGAATTCCCTGTAATGAAAAACAGAATCCTTCATTGACCTGAGCCTTTTCCTGTCTTAGCGCAGCTCAGTCTGTCTTAGTGCAGCTCAGTCTGTCTTAGTGCAGCTCGGTCTGTCTTCGTGCAGCTCGGTCTGTCTTAGTGCAGCTCAGTCTGTCTCAGTGCAGCTCGGTCTGTCTCAGTGCAGCTCGGTCTGTCTTCGTGCAGCTCGGTCTGTCTCAGTGCAGCTCGGTCTGTCTCAGTGCAGCTCGGTCTGTCTTAGTGGAGCTCAGTCTGTCTCAGTGCAGCTCAGTCTGTCTTAGCGCAGCTCGGTCTGTCTCAGTGCAGCTCGGTCTGTCTTAGCGCAGCTCAGTCTGTCTCAGTGCAGCTCGGTCTGTCTTAGTGCAGCTCAGTCTGTCTCAGTGCAGCTCGGTCTGTCTCAGTGCAGCTCGGTCTGTCTTCGTGCAGCTCAGTCTGTCTCAGTGCAGCTCGGTCTGTCTCAGTGCAGCTCGGTCTGTCTTAGTGGAGCTCAGTCTGTCTCAGTGCAGCTCAGTCTGTCTTAGCGCAGCTCGGTCTGTCTCAGTGCAGCTCGGTCTGTCTTAGCGCAGCTCAGTCTGTCTCAGTGCAGCTCAGTCTGTCTTAGTGCAGCTCGGTCTGTCTCAGTGCAGCTCGGTCTGTCTCAGTGCAGCTCGGTCTGTCTCAGTGCAGCTCAGTCTGTCTTAGTGCAGCTCGGTCTGTCTCAGTGCAGCTCGGTCTGTCTTAGTGCAGCTCGGTCTGTCTTAGTGCAGCTCGGTCTGTCTTAGTGGAGCTCAGTCTGTCTCAGTGCAGCTCAGTCTGTCTCAGTGCAGCTCGGTCTGTCTTCGTGCAGCTCGGTCTGTCTTAGTGCAGCTCGGTCTGTCTTAGTGGAGCTCAGTCTGTCTTAGCGCAGCTCGGTCTGTCTTAGTGCAGCTCGGTCTGTCTTAGTGGAGCTCAGTCTGTCTTAGTGCAGCTCGGTCTGTCTCAGTGCAGCTCAGTCTGTCTCAGTGCAGCTCGGTCTGTCTCAGTGCAGCTCGGTCTGTCTCAGTGCAGCTCGGTCTGTCTTAGTGCAGCTCAGTCTGTCTCAGTGCAGCTCGATCTGTCTTAGCGCAGCTCGGTCTGTCTTAGTGCAGCCCGGTCTGTCTTAGTGCAGCTCGGTCTGTCTTAGCGCAGCTCAGTCTGTCTCAGTGCAGCTCGGTCTGTCTTGGTGCAGCTTGGTCTGTCTTAGTGGAGCTCAGTCTGTCTCAGTGCAGCTCAGTCTGTCTTGGTGCAGCTTGGTCTGTCTTAGTGGAGCTCAGTCTGTCTTAGTGCAGCTCGGTCTGTCTTCGTGCAGCTCGGTCTGTCTTAGCGCAGCTCAGTCTGTCTTAACGCAGCTCGGTCTGTCTTAGCGCAGCTCAGTCTGTCTTAGTGCAGCTCGGTCTGTCTTAGTGCAGCTCGGTCTGTCTTAGTGCAGCCCGGTCTGAGAGCAAACGGACACCTCTGAGCTGTCTGCACATTCCTGCACATGCTCAGTCCTGTTCAGCTCCTTTGTCGCGACTCAGGAGTGTGAACACTCACACAACCACACTGCTATCCCAGCTTCCTGTAGATGGTGCCCTTTCCTCTCTTTTCAAACATGGAGGGGGGTGGGCATCAGGTGATGAGGTGGTCAAATTTGACCATGAAACAAAAAAAACTCTTAAAAAAAAATTCCCACATCATTCTGAATGACCTCTGTGAGTCAGGATGTGAAATGAACCTTTTAAAACTTAATCACAGAGAATCTGTACCACTGAGACATTAACAGAAAGCCAAAAAAAATATCATTGCAGCTTTTCAAACAGCTACTTCCAGATTTTATCCACAGAGACACTAATAAAGCAGAAGCAGAGTGTGGTGACGCAGGACTTTGCTGAGATAGTTGGAAAAGCGGTGCTCCACCACCTGCCCAGTGCCTTTACAGACAGACAGGATAGCTACGTCATGTCTGTATATCACAGCACATGAGAAACAGTTTTAGAAAGACATCCGAAAATTGATTTCATGGTGAAATTACTCATGCTTTCATTGACATGTCATTTCCTGATCTGAATCATCGCGCCATTTTCAAACGGCAGAATGTGGGAAACGCAGCTGAAAGCCACATCAGCGCGAGTCCAGACGGCCTGTGACAGATCTCCCCTTGGTGCAGGACTGCGGTAGATAAAATATTGTGGCAATATCACCTCACACCAGCCTTTTTTTTCGGTCACGTTTGTTTCATCCTTAACAGTCTCTGGTTTTACTTACAGAACAGATGCAGTACAGAAATGGAGAGAGACAGGCTTTTCATCATTGCGCACCATGGTCATTGAACAGCCTAACAAAGCTCCAACACAAACTGGTCTCCCTTAATCGTTCCAAAAACTTCATAAATAGTCGCTCTGTGGAGGAATGTAATTGTTTCTAAGATTCCCCATTTTTACTCTGCTAGATTCATTATGTCAGTATTGTTGCTTTTGTTTTGTATTGTGTGCATTTTTCTGTATGGAAGTTGATGGGTTTTGTTCTGCTGCCCATTCTCCCAGGTCTACCTCGATAAAGAGATTTTTCAGTCTCAATGGTACTGGTTAAATATAATACAAACTATTTCTAATGTGTGTTGGGAAGACTAGAGATCACTAAGGCTCTAACTAATGACCTAATGACGACCATATCGGGGCTGAAGAGTGAGGATGCTCTTTGTGCATGGCCCTGTGTGACCCCGCTCTGACGCACAGCAAACAGCTCCACCACTCAGTCACTCAGTGCCCAGCTCCCTGCCCTGGGACACTAGCCCCAGCAAAGATACTCTATATACTCACCAGATAGGCATGTTCTTGGGCAGGGGTCCCACAGACCCAACCTACATACTGTAACAAATCTCCATTTCCATGAAAAGGTAAGTAGTGTGACAATTTTAAACTCATCATTGAGTAATCTGAGCTGAAATTCTATGGTTGGTATATGGAATATGTTTGTTGACATCCATAGAATATCTTGGTTGATATTCTGTGGTCAGCCAATAGAATATCTCATGTACAATGTTTATGGTCAGCACATGGAATATCTTTAACACACCCGTTTTGGCCACGGTCCATTTTGGGGTCTTCTTCCTCAAGAGACCAAAAAGCTACATCTGTGGAGAGCCTGTCTGCCTGTTCCCCCTTGATGGGGGGGAGGGGGGGTGTCTCACGAACAAAAGAGGCCGTCATTTCCTCCCCTCTCCTCTCAGCCTGCCGTTTGACGGCTGCCCCGGATAGCGCGCACAAAGACAATTAAGGCTAAATTAAAGTTCAGTTTGTCGGATGCTAATTGAATCCTGTGGAAATCTAATTAAATCCAGAGAGAGGTTATTATATTTTCAGTGGTGGATCCTATAGATCCGTAATGGAATGGGGAGAAGCTCATCTCACGGTGATGATTGTCATGTGTCAAAATTGGGTTAAGGTAAGAGAGGAAAAAAATGATAGCAGAGATATGGGTTACAGAGAGGGGTTTTCTCCTCCTGTACTACAGGAAATGAGATATCAGGGATTGGCATCCACATAGCAGCTGGTCTGTTCTGCAGAGGGGCCGGTCAGAGAAAGCCACATCCGGAAAGAGAGATGACGCTCGGCTTTACAGACTGCTCTGCCTTAAGTGTGGGGTGTTCTCAAACCTCATGTAAGCTCTCAAACTACACATCCCAGCCTCCCTGTGACCTTTCAAACTACACATCCCAGCCTCCCTGTGACTTCTCAATCTACACACCCGAGCACCCCTGTGACCTGTCAAACTACATATCCCAGCATTCCTGTGACTGCTCAAACTACACATCCCAGCATCCCTGTGTCACAAGCACAAAAATTTACCCTGAGGATAATTATACTTAAAAGTAGTTTGTTATGTAGCTTGCATTGCATGATTGTCAAAAAACGAGTGTTACTGAACAATGTACACTGATAAATTTCTTTAGGATAAATACGCAGGCGCGCAGGTCTTTAGGATAAATACACAGGCACACAGGTTTTTAGGATAAATATGCAGGCACACAGTTATTTAGGATAAATACACAGGCACACAGGTTTTTAGGATAAATACACAGGCACACAGGTTTTTAGGATAAATACGCAGGCGCGCAGGTCTTTAGGATAAATACACAGGCACACAGGTTTTTAGGATAAATATGCAGGCACACAGTTATTTAGGATAAATACACAGGCACACAGGTTTTTAGGATAAATACACAGGCACACAGGTTTTTAGGATAAATACACAGGCACACAGGTTTTTAGGATAAATACGCAGGCACACAGGTATTTAGAATAAATACACAGGCACGCAGTTATTTAGAATAAATACACAGGCACACAGGTTTTTGCATAATAGTTGCAAATAATATAAAAATAATAACATGCCCCATTTGCTCAATACCTTAATGATCAGGAAGCTACATCATATCAGACCGCATGTCACCGCACACCACAGCCTGTTTGGGAGGAAGATTTCTGAAAGAGGAATATTGACTTCCACAGCTCAGCTACTCACACTTTCACTGACCTGTCAGATTATGGACCTGGGTCATAATGTGTTGTACACCAGGACGAGTCCAGCACGCCTGAGGTGAACAGAACCCGGTTGGGCCGTCTTTGCTCTGCCTCCAGGACCACGGGACCATGGGCCAAAATGTGCATCTCTCACAGTCAGCGATCAACAGCCAGAGAACTGTGAGAGCACACCATGCTCTCCATAACCTTTACTCTGTGGGGGGCATCCCCTCCTGTAGCACAGCGCAGCCTCTGAAAACAGCCCCCTCTGTCTGGATGTGCTCACTGAGGTGGATTGTGGGAAACAGACCCACCGTCTGCAGAGGGGAGTCCTTGCCAGAGGGGATTCTTGTTTTATTTATTTATTTTAATATTTATTCACTTATTTACTCCACACCACAGGAATTTGGAAAAGCCCAGACCCTTTGATGTTTGATCCATCCAGACCCTGGAAACCAAACCTCCTTTAATGTTTGATTATTTCTTTATTTATTTTAAGACGATCAACACGTATGAACTTGGAGATGGTTTCACATCTCCTAGACCCCTCTCTGCCCATTGGACGCATAAACTTTGATCAGCCCAGCATGTGGAGGGGTTGTCACAGAGTATTATATTGCTTTACATGAACATATGAGCTTTATCATAACCATCATGCGGGGAGTCATTGTAATAATTACATTAGCCATCAGTAATAGTAGCTGAGCGTCCTTTGTAAAAGCACGAGCTAAACATTCTTTGTTCCTCGGCGGCACGCTCTGCATGATCGCTAAGCGCGAGCTGGCGGGATCCGGACAGCAGCTCCAGCTTTAGCTAGTTTCACTGTTTGCGACCTACACATAATTAACACCACTGGGTCCTTATTCATAACGACTAAAACAGAAAGGACCCGATAAAAAACCAATGTGGGATAATAATAACAATAATAATAATCATCATCATCATCATCATCATCATCATCATCATCTTAATCTCAACACTCATTTGTCTAAAGGTTAATGGGGTGCCGAGTGTCACGGCTCCGCACAGCGTTGGTCGGGCCAGACTGTTCGGTGTTACCCTGCACCCTCTCGGATAGCATTTCTGGAGGTGCGTCACGCTGTGGTAACCAAGCGCAAGTTTCCTTTTTATTCATTAAAGAGCAACATATTTCTGTAAGTATATGCTACTTACTGACCGTTATCAGAGCACTTATGATGCCCGACCAATAATATATACACCGGCCCCACCCCCCGCACGGTCCCGTAACCGTCCTGTCCCCCGATTCCTTACACTATTTGGGCAGGCGCGCGCCCTCTCTGTCTCTGTCTCTCCGTATCTCTCGCTCACACACACACACAAATACCACACACATACACAGTTCTTGTCCACTGCCTGACGGGGATAGAAAGTGATGTTGTAACGTACTGTAATTTTAACAGCGATGAAAGAGAGTGACGTGTACCTGCGGACACCCTATGGTAAACTGTAACACATCGTTTTCCCTCTCTCTCACTGTGGTTTCCTTTGAAATAGCGAAAGATGTCATTCTGTTGGCGGGACAACACCATGCAAATTCTCGAGGCAGGGTGTATTTAGCATGATACTAATACTGTACTGTCGGCACTGTTAAGAGGCAGTGCCGTCCGTTGCTATGGCAGCCGGGTATGATAGTGGCACGGTACTGCATAGTGTATCGGTGCAGGACAAAACCAGGGCTTTATGTGGAGGCGAAGACACGGGGTGGGTAAAAAAAAAAATACCAAAAAGTTGTAATTAAAAACGGGTGACAGAGGAGGGTGAGGGGCCCAAAATAAATGTGGGTGTGATTGATAAAACAGTACACAAAAAACATTTGCATAGACAAACACAGAACGCTTTGAGCGCACACACACATTGCCACCGAAGGACAGGGTGGAAAAGACACTCTGACTAACCGTTGACTTGACGGGGACGTACAGAACTGGTTTCCCCGGCGCTCCTTTCTTGTTGTGGTCGGTAAGAATGTTGCTCCCGACCTGAAAGCCTTTAGATTTCACCCAGAATTTGAATTTTGCATTGATGTGGCTGCTCTCGACGTACACGCCGTCCGAGTCTTCGCTTTGCAAGAGGGTCTGCATTATTTTGTTATATTTTCGCCGGGTGACCGTCTTTGTTTTACCCGAGTCTCCGTAAGTCCGGAGGCACCAGTCCTGAAATTCGCTGAACATCTCTGCCTCCAACACGACGGGACTCCGACTCCTTTTCGTGATATCCGCGCATGATTTTTTAGTTGCCATAGCTTTCCTATCAATAACCCCCTATCCCCTCTTATTTTTGTAACAACGATGCTGGCTCCAATAAACGTAATTAGAAACGAAACAAAATCTTCCCCGTCCCGCGACGAGGGCGAGCGCAGCTCGAATGGGGGTGTAGAGAAACCCTCCCGGAGAGTCAGGAACACACAGCGTCGCGTATGCGCGAGATCGGAGCTGCTTCACACCTGTTTGCAGAAATGCTTCGCCTCCTGTCCCAAACCGCAACAGCAAATGTCAGTTGCTCGCATCATCCGCCGAGGAAACTGAGAGCGAGGGGGCTGTCCTATCGGGTCTCTCCCACCTGTACGGAAAATGTCTCCTGACTCAAATGCTAAATAACAAAGAAAATTAAACGACGACGAAAGCGACGGTGATTTAATGGGCCACCTTATGTTTTCTTATGAGAGAAAACCATGGCGTGAATGGCCGGTGGCGAACGACCAAGTTAAACCTATGCCAAAATAAGCTGTGACCAAATCTGACGGATAAAAAAACATTACTCCAGGGAAAGTACACCTCCCACCATCTCTCTCTCTCTCGCTCTCTCTCTCGCTCTCTTTCTCTCTCACGCCACCTGGAATCGCCCCTTTCTTTCCACCTGTTTGAATCGGACGGGCGCGTGCACCGGCCCGCGTTCGTTCCTTTTCGAAACAAAATGAAATTATATTACGTTGAAAATGAGGAACTGAGGAGGAGGGGAATATAGTGGTAGATTTACAATTCACGTGACGCCCACCCTCCACACACATACGCAAAATATGTGCTGTTACGGGACGTACAAAATGCCATAGGATATCCCCACCGCCCGAAATAAAGACAAAGCCGCACGACTCTCAAACAGCCCAGAGGCACGAGCCGCGCATGATACCCCGCGGTTTGTGAACACGGGACACGCAGTTCGCTTGTTTCTGCGCGCGCAATGGTCTGACTCAGGGAGTGTACATGTTTATTAGCGAGACTAATTCTGAAAATGCCAAGATGAGGTGAAGAGGAAATGCATTGACCATATCGGCAGTAGAAATCTATTTAATTTGTTATTGGGAGAGTCATAATCTGCTAGATTGGGGGAAATCAGGCCTCTTAAAATATTTCCTCCTTCTTCTCCCTCTTCTTCTTATTATTATTATTTCTTCCTGTTAATATTAATTGCTTAAAATAAAATAGAATAATGTGACCCTGGATCAGCCCTGCTGTGTAAAGCACCTCAATGCCCTGTGTGGTCAGAGAGCGACCCTGGATTAGTCTGCTGGGGACCCCAGCCCTGGTGCTGCAGAGACACAGGGTCTGCTGGGGTGCCGGAGAGACACAGGGTCTGCTGGGGTCCCCAGCCCTGGTGCTGGAGAGACACAGGGTCTGCTGGGGTGCCGGAGAGACACAGGGTCTGCTGGGGTCCCCAGCCCTGGTGCTGGAGAGACACAGGGTCTGCTGGGGTCCCCAGCCCTAGTGCTGGAGAGACACAGGGTCTGCTGGGGTCCCCAGCCCTGGTGCTGGAGAGACACAGTGTCTGTTGGGTCTGCCTCATGCTCTAGGAGTTTCCCCTGCTCTGCTCTGCTCTGCGAGAATGTTCTGGAAAGTCCAGATTGTGCCAGCGCTAGTTGTGGCTGTAAAATGAGTCAGTATGAAGGGTTTCTCTGGCTGATCAGCTGCCAGCCGGTGTGGAGTTTGTCGAATTCCCATGCAGATTAAACCAACCAGTTCAGCCTGGGCCCTCAACATCTCCACATTTCAGACTGGCAGAGGCAAAAAATAATCATGAATGGAAACAGTGGTTAACAACATGTAGACTCGTGGGAGAGACCTGCTCTGCAATGTCTCACAATACACAAATTACTACACATTTATGTTTATCTCACTGAAGAAAACACCACGCACACTCTAATGCACACTGTTCCCTTCCGCCTCAGATGAGTCTAACGCACCGCTGTGGTTTGCCTCCACAGCAATCAATTGCACTGCCTTTAAGTGAAAACTTGTGGTGTGACATGGACAGGCAAAAATCAATACTTTTCATAAATATGACAGGTGTGCTTTTGACCGATAAAGAAAATCTAATTAAGCAATTGTGGCTCCGTGAAAAAGACAGGGAAAGTCAACGTGATTATTTATGAATCGTTATTGATAATTGAAATTAGCCGTTAAATAAAACAGTCAGTCTGTGGTAGTGCAGATAGAATGGCTCTTATTGGGGCTCATGGCAAATGACCCAATTTGCATATAAAAAAGTGTGACACATAAAGCTTTGCCTTCAGAACGAAATTGTTCAGATTGTTTTGCCTGAAACATGACTGAAAAAATGATTACTTTCCATTTCAAATACAATCAAGTTTATTTGTATTGTCTTATTGTTTGTCATGTAATTGAATTATTATTATTATTGTTATTATTAAATAATCACTTTGATTTGTTTTGATTTATAGATTTAGATACAGACAGTCTCTTGGTTACGAATGACCAAATTATGGACAACTCTGCCAATAAAGACTATTATATTAAATATTTGAGCTTAATACAATGGTTCATATTAACTAACATACACATTACTTTGTGACGCTTATGAAAACATTCTTTGGCTTTGGCAGTTCATCGACTCAAGCCCGCAAGTTTGATTTTGATCACGGCGCTGTTAAAGTTGTGTTAAGTGTGTAACTTTGTATTTTGTTTTATAATTTTCTCTTTCTATTTATGGACTGTATTATTGTGTTTAAGACGTTTTAGTGTATGTGGAAGGCAAAAAATATACTATATACTATGACAAACATTTGACTAACTGATGCAAAAAATGAGCTGTATGTACCTGATCTGACTTACATACAGTTTCTACAAAAAGACAGACTTAGGAATGGATCTCCTTCATGATCTGGGGAAGGCTGTATAGAGAAATGAACATATGTATACATTACATTCTGGGACTTGCAAGTTGTGCAGACACTGTGCAGTCCCTCAGCTGAGCTTTGCAGTCAAACCGCATTCCACAAGATGAATTGCACGCAAGTGCAGCTGCTGCAGTCAGACTGCAGTGACTCAATCGACCACAGGAGGCGCTGTTTGCACAATGGGAGAAAGATGGCTTAATGCCTGACAGGTCTTGAGACGACAGCAGGCATTGACACTGATGGGGGTGCAGCCCAGCTGAAACATCTGATTAAGCCAACCAACTAATCATTGTCTTTCATCAAGCCCTTCATCAGGTGAAGCATGGCCTTTAGCGCTGGGCTTTACCGCTGGCCTTTAGCGCTGGGCTTTAGCGCTGGGCCAGCACAGCCGCCTGCATGCACAATGGGTCTCTGCCATAAGCTTGGCATCTCCAACATCTGCTGGGCACGCCACACCACAGCCCCTCCTTAAGCATGACTGAGTACCCCAATTGTATCATTGTGGCCAGCATACCACAGGGGCCTGGGCTAACGTGCTAATGCGCGTGTGCTGCAAACATCAGACACACAGACCCCGTCCCAGAGCAGGGACAGTTCAGCCCGGCCTGCGTCTGATTCAGTTCCAGCACAAACTCAACCGTTTACTACTGTGGGCCCTCTGAGGGGCTCAGCCCACAGTGTCAATCACTCAGCGACACAGCTCTGTGATTGGTGGGGAGCCCTTTGGGAATGCGCTCCGATTGGTAGGGAGCCTATTAGTGAAGTTCTATGATTGGTAGGGAGCCCCTTGGCAAAGCATTATGATTGGTGGGAGGATCATTAGCAAAGTTCTGTGATTGGTGGGGAATCCTCTGGCGAATCATTCTGATTGCTCATTGGTAAAGTTCTATAATTGGTAGGAAGCCCACTGGCAAAGCATTATGATGGTGGAGATTAGTAAAGTGGTGTGATTGGTGGGAGGACATAGCTCCCTATGGATCAGGGAAGTCTGGGAGATGTGTGTTGGGATGTGTGTTGGGATGAGGGCTCTTAACTTTGCTGTTTGAGCACTATGCTTGTGGACCTGCCAAGATGGCTGGCTTCAGTCGTGTTCTTACCTTAGAATTTTCCAGTGTTTTCGCTGAGGAACTCTGAGTGAAAACAGCAGCAGGGCTGCGCTCCTCTGTGTGGGGGAGAGGCCCCAGTCCGGCAGGAGAGACGATCAGAGCCACACTACAGAGCCTCTCATTGTAATAATTCCTGCAGGTTCAGTACAGCTGGTGGTACCCCCCCCCCCACCCGTACACACGCTCTAAATAGACTTACCTGATCCTCCGACTCGCCATAGTTGCCACAGTAACGTGTCTCGGATAGTGCCTGCCCAGCTGCCAAGGAGCCAAGGGTTACTGCTAGCTGCTCCTCCCGCTCCCCCTGCTCCCCCTGCTCCTCCTTGCCCTGCCTATTTCTACCCCTGCCTCCCTCCCTGCTGCTCCTGCCCCACAGTGTGCACCCCCTGTAACCCCCCCCCGAAAGGGCTCCTGGGCTCTCTGCACACGCTGGGACTGCCAGCTTTTTCTGCTGTTGCTATGACGACAGTCAGCTCTGGGGAAAGGGGGATCTGAGAGACTGGAGATGCCCTGTCCTGCACAGATACACTGTATACTCTATACACTCTATACACAATGCACTATACTCACACTATGGTCAGGCTATACTCACTCTGTCCTGCAGAGATACACTGTATACTCTATACACTCTGTACACAATGCACTATACTCACACTATGGTCAGGCTATACTCACTCTGTCCTGCACAGATACACTGTATACTCTATACACTCTATACACAATGCACTATACTCACACTATGGTCAGGCTATACTCACTCTGTCCTGCACAGATACACTGTATACTCTATGCACTCTATACACAATGCACTATACTCACACTATGGTCAGGCTATACTCACACTGTCCTGCAGAGATACACTGTATACTCTATACACTCTATACACAATGCACTATACTCACACTATGGTCAGGCTATACTCACTCTGTCCTGCACAGATACACTGTATACTCTATACACTCTATACACAATGCACTATACTCACACTATGGTCAGGCTAAACTCACTCTGTCCTGCACAGATACACTGTATACTCTATGCACTCTATACACAATGCACTATACTCACACTATGGTCAGGCTATACTCACTCTGTCCTGCAGAGATACACTGTATACTCTATACACTCTATACACAATGCACTATACTCACACTATGGTCAGGCTATACTCACTCTGTCCTGCACAGATACACTGTATACTCTATACACTCTATACACAATGCACTATACTCACACTATGGTCAGGCTATACTCACACTGTCCTGCACAGATACACTGTATACTCTATACACTCTATACACAATGCACTACACTCACACTATGGTCAGTCTATACTCACTCTGTCCTGCACAGATACACTGTATACTCTATGCACTCTATACACAATGCACTATACTCACACTATGGTCAGTCTATACTCACTCTGTCCTGCACAGATACACTGTATACTCTATGCACTCTATACACAATGCACTATACTCACACTATGGTCAGTCTATACTCACTCTGTCCTGCACAGATACACTGTATACTCTATACACTCTATACACAATGCACTATACTCACACTATGGTCAGGCTATACTCACACTGTCCTGCACAGATACACTGTATACTCTATACACTCTATACACAATGCACTATACTCACACTATGGTCAGTCTATACTCACACTGTCCTGCACAGATACACTGTATACTCTATACACTCTGTACACAATGCACTATACTCACACTATGGTCAGGCTATACTCACACTGTCCTGCACAGATACACTGTATACTCTATACACTCTATACACAATGCACTATACTCACACTATGGTCAGGCTATACTCACACTGTCCTGCACAGATACACTGTATACTCTATACACTCTGTACACAATATACTATACTCAGACTACACTCACACTACACTCATACTGTCCTACACAGGTGTGCTATATACTCTTTACTCTCTGTACACAATATACTATACCAAGACTACACTCACACTACACTCATACTGTCCTACACAGGTGTGCTAAATACTCTGTACACTCTATACACAACACTATATACTCATGCTATATTCACATTATTTATATATATGCTATACTGTACTTGTGTTTTCCAAACCTGGTGTAGTGTTTGGTACATGAGTTTAAGATTTTTGCCATTGTGTCTGAAGTCCCAGTGGTAGTGTGTAAAAATGAAGAAAGCAGACATATTCACCCATATTCATATATACACTCAGCACACACACTGACACACTGCCACTCTCCTGGTTCTTTCAGAGCTCACACCCATAATGTTGTATTCCTGTGCCGTGGTTCTGACAGGAACCACACTCCAATACTACTCTCTGTCACTACGGTTCTGACAGGAACCGCGCTCCGATACTACTCTCTGTCACTACGGTTCTGACAGGAACCACGCTCTGATACTGGTCTCTGTCACGATGGTTCTGACAGGAACCACGCTCTGATACTGCTCTCTGTCACTATGGTTCTGACAGGAACCGCGCTCCGATGCTACTCTCTGTCACTACGGTTCTGAAAGGAACCATGCTCTGATACTGCTCTCTGTCACTACGGTTCTGAAAGGAACCATGCTCCGGTACTATGCTCCGATTCTGCTCTCTGTCACTACGGTTCTGACAGGAACCATGCTCCGGTACTATGCTCCGATACTACTCTCTGTCACTACGGTTCTAGAGGGAACCATGCTCCGGTACTACGCTCCGATACTGCTCTCTGTCATTGCGGTCCCACAGCGGTTGGCCTGACTCCCTCTTTAACGGCATAACAAAGTAAACTTGTGCATTGTGCTCAATGTTATGTTGCTTTTGCAGGAGGTAAAGCCCTCCCAGTGTAAGTATTCATCCTCTCTGAGCTCCCACCCTTGTGGGGATGGGTAAAGTACTCTAATAGTCCTCTTCAGTCAGTGTGAGGCAATACTTAAAAAACACACTTGGCTTCACATGTTCAACATATTCCAAAAAAGTACAGAAAATTTCTAAAGCACATATTTTATTTTTTTTACATGTGCACCATGAATAAACAAATATTACAAGAAGATTTCATTTTCAAATATATATTACTGATTCCTCTGGATCTCATATGGTCCTTCCCTGTGCCTGGATGCCTCTGTGATGACTGAGTCTGGCTGGATCCAAACAGAAACATATGCACATATACACATATATGCACATACACACTTTGCTTTGCATGCAGTTAGTGACAGGCATGCTCAGAGCCAATGACCTCTTTTAGCATGTTAATTTAAACATTTCACCTCCACAAATGTGAAGACCAAGCCATTTTTGTGTATTGGCCCACTGTGTACAGCGTTAGTCTGACTGATCTGCTGGCTGCTGTTGTGTTTGGGGTATTCCTTTCACTGGGATAGGGCACCAGCTGTGGAGCTCATGGTCATGTGACTAAGACATTTATATTTAGTACACACCCTCATCCAGTGTGACTTAAGGGCACAGCCTGGGAATGAAACCTGCAATCTCACGCATGTGAGTGGGCGTATGTATGTGTGAGCATGTGTGTGGGTGCATATCTGTGTGTGTGTGCTCGTGTGTGTGTGTGTGTGTGTGTGTATGTGCATGTGTGTGTGTGTATGTGTTTGTGTGTGTGTGCATGTGTGTGGGTGCATGTCTGTGTGTGTGTGCTCATGTGCATGTGTGCATGTGTGTATGAGTGTGTATGTGTATGTGTATGTGTGTGTGTGTCTCTGTGTGTCCATGGGTGCATATGAGTTACCATGGTCACACCATCATCACTAAGTCCCTGACATGCGTGTGCTCTGTGTCTCTGAAAGTGGAAAGGCTCAGAGGAGCTCAGAGAGGCTCAGAGAGGCACAGAGAGGCACAGAGAGGAACAAAGGAGTTCAGAGAGGCAAAGAGAGGCACAGAGAGGCTCAGAGAAGCACAGAGAGGCTCAGAGAGGCACAGAGAGGCACAGAGAGGCTCAGAGAGGCACGGAGAGGCACAGAGAGGCTCAGAGAGGCACTGAGAGGCACACAGAGGCACAGAGGAGCTCAGAGAGGCTCAGATAGGCACAAATAGGCACAGAGAGGCTCAAAGAGGCACAGAGGAGCTCAGGGAGGCACAGAGGAGCTCAGGGAGGCACAGAGAGGCACAAAGAGGCACAGAGAGGCTCAGAGAGGCACAGAGGAGCTCAGAGAGGCACAGAGAGGCACAGAGAGGCACAGAGAGGCTGAGAGGAGCACAGACGGGGTGCAGAGGGGAGCAGAGGAGCGCAGAGGAGCACAAAGGGGTGCAGAGGGGGGCAGAGGGGTGCAGAGGGGTGCAGAGGAGCACAGAGGAGCACAGAGGGGAGCAGAGGAGCGCAGAGGAGCACAGAGGGGAGCAGAGGAGCGCAGAGGAGCACAGAGGGGTGCAGAGGGGGGCAGAGGGGTGCAGAGGAGCACAGAGGAGCACAGAGGGGAGCAGAGGAGCGCAGAGGAGCACAGAGGGGTGCAGAGGGGCACAGAGGAGCACAGAGGAGCGCAGAGGAGTGCAGAGGGGTGCAGCGGAGAGCAGAGGGGTGCAGAGGAGCGCAGAGGGGCGCAGAGGGGTGCAGAGGGGAGTAGAGGAGCACAGAGGGGCGCAGAGGGGTGCAGAGGGGAGTAGAGGAGCACAGAGGGGTGCAGCGGAGAGCAGAGGGGTGCAGCGGAGAGCAGAGGGGCGCAGAGGAGCACAGAGGGGCGCAGAGGGGTGCAGAGGGGCACAGAGGAGCACAGAGGGGTGCAGCGGAGAGCAGAGGGGTGCAGAGGAGCGCAGAGGGGCTCAGAGGGGTGCAGAGGGGAGCACAGGAGCACAGAGGGGCGCAGAGGGGGGCAGAGGGGGGCAGAGGAGCGCAGAGGGGGGCAGAGGGGGGCAGAGGGGGGCAGAGGAGCGCAGAGGGGCTCAGAGGGGTGCAGAGGGGAGCACAGGAGCACAGAGGGGTGCAGCGGAGAGCAGAGGGGTGCAGAGGAGCGCAGAGGGGCGCAGAGGGGTGCAGAGGGGAGCACAGGAGCACAGAGGGGTGCAGAGGGGTGCAGCGGAGCGCAGAGGGGCTCAGAGGGGTGCAGAGGGGAGCACAGGAGCACAGAGGGGCACAGAGGGGTGCAGAGGAGAGCAGAGGGGTGCAGAGGAGCGCAGAGGGGCGCAGAGGGGCGCAGAGGGGAGCAGAGGGGTGCAGAGGGGCACAGAGGGGTGCAGAGGGGCGCAGAGGGGCGCAGAGGGGTGCAGAGGAACACAGAGGAGCACAGAGGGGCGCAGAGGGGAGCAGAGGGGTGCAGAGGAACACAGAGGAGCACAGAGGGGTGCAGAGGGGTGCAGAGGAACACAGAGGAGCACAGAGGGGCGCAGAGGGGTGCAGAGGAACACAGAGGAGCACAGAGGGGCGCAGAGGGGCGCAGAGGGGTGCAGAGGGGTGCAGAGGAGCACAGAGGGGCGCAGAGGGGCGCAGAGGGGTGCAGAGGGGAGCAGAGGAGCACAGAGGGGCGCAGAGGGGCGCAGAGGGGAGCAGAGGGGTGCAGAGGAACACAGAGGAGCACAGAGGGGCGCAGAGGGGAGCAGAGGGGTGCAGAGGAACACAGAGGAGCGCAGAGGGGCGCAGAGGAACACAGAGGAGCACAGAGGGGCGCAGAGGGGCGCAGAGGGGTGCAGAGGGGAGCAGAGGAGCACAGAGGGGCGCAGAGGGGCGCAGAGGGGTGCAGAGGAGCACAGAGGAGCACAGAGGGGCGCAGAGGGGTGCAGAGGGGTGCAGAGGAACACAGAGGAGCACAGAGGGGCGCAGAGGGGTGCAGAGGGGAGCAGAGGAGCGCAGAGGGGCGCAGAGGGGAGCAGAGGGGAGCAGAGGGGAGCAGAGGAACACAGAGGGGCACAGAGGGGCGCAGAGGGGAGCAGAGGGGTGCAGAGGAGCACAGAGGGGCGCAGAGGGGCGCAGAGGGGTGCAGAGGAACACAGAGGAGCACAGAGGGGCGCAGAGGGGCGCAGAGGGGTGCAGAGGGGAGTAGAGGAGCACAGAGGGGTGCAGAGGGGCGCAGAGGGGTGCAGAGGAACACAGTGGGGCGCAGAGGGGAGCAGAGGGGTGCAGAGGAACACAGAGGAGCACAGAGGGGCGCAGAGGGGTGCAGAGGGGTGCAGAGGAACACAGAGGAGCACAGAGGGGCGCAGAGGGGCGCAGAGGGGCGCAGAGGAACACAGAGGAGCACAGAGGGGCGCAGAGGGGCGCAGAGGGGTGCAGAGGGGAGTAGAGGAGCACAGAGGGGCGCAGAGGGGCACAGAGGGGTGCAGAGGAAGACAGAGGAGCACAGAGGGGCGCAGAGGGGTGTAGAGGGGTGCAGAGGAACACAGAGGAGCACAGAGGGGCGCAGAGGGGCTCAGAGGGGTGCAGAGGGGAGCACAGGAGCACAGAGGGGTGCAGCGGAGAGCAGAGGGGTGCAGAGGAGCGCAGAGGGGCTCAGAGGGGTGCAGAGGGGAGCACAGGAGCACAGAGGGGTGCAGAGGGGTGCAGAGGAGCGCAGAGGGGCTCAGAGGGGCGCAGAGGAGCGCAGAGGGGCACAGAGGGGCACAGAGGGGTGCAGAGGAGAGCAGCAGAGGAGCGCAGAGGGGCTCAGAGGGGTGCAGAGGGGTGCAGAGGGGAGTAGAGGAGCACAGAGGGGCGCAGAGGGGAGCAGAGGGGAGCAGAGGGGTGCAGAGGAGCACAGAGGAGCACAGAGGGGCGCAGAGGGGAGCAGAGGGGTGCAGAGGAGCACAGAGGAGCACAGAGGGGTGCAGAGGGGTGCAGAGGAACACAGAGGAGCACAGAGGGGCGCAGAGGGGTGCAGAGGAACACAGAGGAGCACTGAGGGGCGCAGAGGGGCGCAGAGGGGTGCAGAGGGGTGCAGAGGAGCACAGAGGGGCGCAGAGGGGCGCAGAGGGGTGCAGAGGGGAGTAGAGGAGCACAGAGGGGTGCAGAGGGGCGCAGAGGGGAGCAGAGGGGTGCAGAGGAACACAGAGGAGCAGAGGGGGGCAGAGGGGAGCAGAGGGGTGCAGAGGAACACAGAGGGGCACAGAGGGGCGCAGAGGAACACAGAGGAGCACAGAGGGGCGCAGAGGGGCGCAGAGGGGTGCAGAGGGGAGTAGAGGAGCACAGAGGGGCGCAGAGGGGCGCAGAGGGGTGCAGAGGAACACAGAGGAGCACAGAGGGGCGCAGAGGGGTGCAGAGGGGTGCAGAGGAACACAGAGGAGCACAGAGGGGCGCAGAGGGGTGCAGAGGGGAGTAGAGGAGCGCAGAGGGGCGCAGAGGGGAGCAGAGGGGAGCAGAGGAACACAGAGGAGCACAGAGGGGCGCAGAGGGGAGCAGAGGGGTGCAGAGGAGCACAGAGGGGCGCAGAGGGGCGCAGAGGGGTGCAGAAGGAGGAGCAGAGGGGCACAGAGGGGCACAGAGGGGTGCAGAGGGGAGCAGAGGAGCACAGAGGGGTGCAGAGGGGCGCAGAGGGGCGCAGAGGGGGTGCAGAGGGGAGCAGAGGGGTGCAGAGGAACACAGAGGAGCACAGAGGGGCGCAGAGGGGAGCAGAGGGGTGCAGAGGAACACAGAGGAGCACAGAGGGGCGCAGAGGGGCGCAGTGGGGTGCAGAAGAACACAGAGGAGCACAGAGGGGCGCAGAGGGGCGCAGAGGGGTGCAGAGGGGAGGAGAGGAGCACAGAGGGGCGCAGAGGGGCACAGAGGGGTGCAGAGGAAGACAGAGGAGCACAGAGGGGCGCAGAGGGGTGTAGAGGGGTGCAGAGGAACACAGAGGAGCACAGAGGGGCGCAGAGGGGTGCAGAGGGGTGCAGATTGGCGCAGAGGGGTGCAGAGGAACACAGAGGAGCACAGAGGGGTGTAGAGGAGCGCAGAGGGGTTCAGAGGGGCACAGAGGGGCGCAGAGGGGTGCAGAGGAACACAGAGGAGCACAGAGGGGTGTAGAGGAGCGCAGAGGGGTTCAGAGGAGCACAGAGGGGCGCAGAGGAGCGCAGAGGGGCGCAGAAGGGTATTCCCATCACTATACGTATGAGGTATCACTACGTGTATAAGGTATGGGAATAAAGTTATTCCCATACCTTAAATCCATACAGGAGTAACAGACTTGAATATGCTGGCAATGCTGGTGTATCTTCAGTAATGATGGAGCCATCTGGCAGACATTTATAGTCCGTGGTATTCAGTACTCAGTTTATCAATTGACTTAATTGATATCTGTTGTCCAGGCTTTTTAAATATTGTCTTTAATGACCCTGATTGACTTGCAGGTCCTGATTGGCAGTCTTCCTGTCATATTTAGCTGTAGCCCTTTCCCCAAATGTAACAGCAGTCAGGTCATTTCTGTTGATCAGTACTTTCACTTCGCATTTGATTACTGTATAGCCAAAAGCTGGATGTTTCAATATATATATATGAGATGCAATGAACCTTCGTTAAACCGGACTAATTGGCGGGAAAGGGAGTACGATACAACTGATAGTACGATATAACCAGATGATAATTACAAAACACTCAATAGTCCCACCTCAGCTGTGGTACCAAGCCATATTTACTCAGAGTTCTGTGTACAACACTATTCGGGAGGCCCCCTATACTCTACCAGCTACATCAGACCACCTTACCTGCTGGCCAGCACTGTTCCATCACACCCAGGCACACTCTCTGTTTTTCAGGCAAGGCGTCTGTCCTCTGTGCACAGAGGTCCACCGTAAGAAACACTGAGTCCAGTTTACAGCACATTCATTTTATTATATATTGATCACTTTTTCCAGTGGAACATGTGTGTATTTAAACTGAATTTAAGGACATTTTGAACAATCTCAACACTAATCTCATTAATTCATTCATTTGTTGCGTAATATAATCTTACATGTATTGTGCAGTGGGTAAAGGATCTTACACCTGTGTTTCTAAACCCACCTTTGAATCATCCCCACACTGCCGACACCAAAGCTTTGGTGGTTTGAGGTCTGAACTTGTCCAATATTAACCAGAACAGACCACACATGTTGTTACAGCAGAAATAGTCTGTTATAACCGAAATCCATTTTAATTCGGTCCGCTATAACCAGGGATCAGTGTGCATACAGAATGAGGTGCACCGAGGCCGGAACGCGCAACTTTAGCTCATTTCTGCAGCGGTGCCTGGCCCTTTTCATGAGCTTTATTGCCTTAATTAGGTCTGAAATCTTCCCCCCTTACCCCATGCCAGGGTACAGACCAACCCCAAATGCCTGATGGAACTCTTTTAAATCAATGAAGCGTTCAGAAATGTTTTCTGTACTTTTTTGGAAAAGTTGTTTACCAATTAGAGAGTGTTGGATGTAAATATGATGAATTGATTGTGCGCTCCTTTGGAAGCGAGTGAATCTTTCTCTTTCACAGGAGGCTGAATGCCGCCCTCAAGGCCAGTAAACCTTTCACACATCACTGTTCAGAGCTCATCCAGTGTTAGGCTCAATCACAGATTTCAGTCAGGCAGCCAGTCTGTAAAATGAGGGTGAACAGCAGTAGTTTCCTGCTGTTTAAAACATGCTGTCTGTTAGCATTCATGGTTCACATCAATTCAAGGCCATGTTGTTCGATGATAAAATGTAGTCTCACAAATATCTGAAAGAATTGTTTTTCTGAAACTTAACTGTCAGTTCTAGGCTCTAGAAATATATTCAAACAAAAAAAACGATAAATGTGTGTTTCAGATCACTGATGGCAAACTGTTCTATGCGTTTGAGTGTTTTGTTTTTGAGGGTTTATTGGTGCAAATGTCAACTATTTTATTGTGATTGGGCATTGATTGATTTATAGTAGTAACTTTGGATAATGGCTTGTAGCTCAGAGGTTACAGTGTAGTAACTGTAGCCAAAAAAATATTTAATACACATGGAAAACAAGAAAAAGAGATGAGAGAAGCCACAGCCAGATGAGGGTGAACAGTGTGAGGGTCTATGCCCTGGAGGATTCTGGGCATTGAGTTAATCTGCCCTTGGGCGATGCCACTGTGTTGAGACCTATTGACCCCAATGACCTTTGACCAGTTAACCCTCTCCCCTTTGAGTCAGCATGAACATATGCAGCCAGGGGGGAGGGGTTTATCAGTGGTCCTGGGAGAATGAGGCCGTCATGAAGCCAAGAGAAATGGGTGGAGCTGCTATATGCTTTCAGGGGCCAACCGATTTGAACCAATCCTTCTGGATTGCTTTGGAGAGCAAACACCTTTCGATTGGTGGTGGTGGTGGCTCCGCCCATTAGGAGGGTGGAGCTGCTGTTCTCACATCATTGTAAATCAGCACATCATTAGTCAGCCCAAATGCTTCCATAGAGCCAATCACAGCACCAAGAGACATGGCTTCAGTAAGGCAGCTGTGTGTGTGTGTGCTGTAATATGGCACAGAGGCACACAGTTTTAGTCTGGTACCCCACACACACACACACACACACACACTCATACAAAAATGCTCATGCACACACAAACACACACTCACTCATACAAAAATGCTCATGCACACACAAACACACACACACTCATACAAAAGTGCTCATGCACACACACACACTCTCTCTTTCATCCAAAAATGCACAGACATACACACATTCATACATTAATACATACAGTCATACTCTCTCATACACACTCACACATGCATGCACACGCATGCATACACACACACATGCACACACACCCTCTCACAAACACACACACATTCTGTCATACACACACACACACACACACACCCTCATACACAAGCACAAACACATACACACCCTCTCATATACACACACACATGCTCACATAGACTCACACACACACCCTCACACACAAGCGCACACAAATTCTCTCATACACATGCACACACACATACACACCCTGTCATATACACACACACACACTCACATAGACTCACACACACACACACACTCTCACACAGAAACACACCAGAATATGGGGTGTAACACTTGTGCACACAGCATGGTAGGACTGACTGGCAGTGGGCAGCACAGTGCCAGGGAGAGAGGGCATTGCTCAACAGCGCCACCTCTGGCCACGTCTGCCTGTGATCTACCTGTGCCAAATGCGTCTCAGGTTCTGACCTCACAGACACGGATGATGAAAAAAAAATCTCCATCACAGTGTCCATCGCAGATGCTTTGGGACAGCCAAAACATGTCAAAAGCTGACACCTGGTGGTGAAACGTGAGAACTGAACCTTTTAAATTGCTCAGTTGACAGTGAAGGACTATGTGTTTTTTGGTGTGTGGGTGTCCCTGGCAACAGCTAGCATATATTTTTGAATTGCAGACATAGAACATTTCTTAAAATGTACACATAATTTTACTAGCTGTGTTATGGTAAATAAAATGGATTCTCACTGTTTTTAAGGGTTTTTATTATGAATATTATGCAAGGTTCTGTTTTTAACTGTGAGATCTGGGCATGAATGAGATACTTTTTATGATTATTGCTATGACTATGAAAGTAATCTCACTACTAGAATGGGCAAATCATTTGAAGACCTTTCTTGTTCATTTGTCTTCATTAAAATAAAACATTTTCTTTCCCCAGTTTGGAATCATTGTTTGGATCTTTCCAATGACTATTTACCTCCTACAGGCCACACACAGTACTGCAGGAGAGCCAGTGACTATTTACCTCCTACAGGCCACACACAGTACTACAGGAGAGCCAGTGACTATTTACCCCCATCAAGCCACACACAGTACTACAGGAGAGCCAGTGATTATTTACCCCCTACAGGCCACACACAGTACTACAGGAGAGCCAGTGACTATTTTACCCCCTACAGGCCACACACAGTACTACAGGAGAGCCAGTGACTATTTTACCTCCTACAGGCCACACACAGTACTACAGGAGAGCCAGTGACTATTTAACACCCTACAGGCCACACACAGTACTACAGGAGAGCCAGTGACTATTTACCCCCATCAAGCCACACACAGTACTGCAGGAGTGTCAGTGACTATTTAACATCCTACAGGCCACAGACAATAGTACAGGAGAGCCAGTGATTATTTACCCCCTACAGGCCACACACAGTACTACAGGAGAGCCAGTGACTATTTTACCCCCTACAGGCCACACACAGTACTACAGGGGAGCCAGTGACTATTTTACCTCCTACAGGCCACACACAGTACTACAGGAGAGCCAGTGACTATTTAACACCCTACAGGCCACACACAGTACTACAGGAGAGCCAGTGACTATTTTACCTCCTACAGGCCACACACAGTACTACAGGAGAGCCAGTGACTATTTAACACCCTACAGGCCACACACAGTACTACAGGAGAGCCAGTGACTATTTTACACCCTACAGGCCACACACAGTACTACAGGAGAGCCAGTGACTATTTTACACCCTACAGGCCACACACAGTACTACAGGAGAGCCAGTGACTATTTTACCTCCTACAGGCCACACACAATAGTACAGGAGAGCCAGAGAATATTTTACACACAGTACTGCAGCATTCCAACACATCTGGACACTGTTACTTAAAATTTATTAAGCTGTACCCTGTACAGAGATAATAGATTTTGATATGCACTGTGTGTCCCAGGGAAATATGCAGTAAATATGTGAGGGTGATTTGGTAATCCAGTATGTACTTATATGCAATGGTTTGATATAAACAACGAATCAACTGACACATGCATGGCTTCACTCAGTCTTTCTTTCACTCCTCCTCAAGTAAGTGATAACGGCCCCTTGAGTTCAGCAGGATTGAAACAAATTACAAAAACAAGTGTAAAATTAAAAAGTACCATTCTTTCATTAGCAAAGTTTGAAAGAGAATGTTTTAAAGGAGTACCGCTGTCGTTTCAATCGTGAAGACGCCCCCCAATCTGCACGTACAGACAAGTCACTTCACGATTTTAATCAGATGTTGTTTTTCTTTCATTTAGATCATTCGCAATCATTATTAGTTTTATTTCTTCGTGTTTAAAAGCGTCGCTGTGCGTAGGAGGCTGCACTGAAGGTTATTTTTACAGGTGTAACTTGCGACAGCACTGTGTTTGTTGTCTTACAGACACGAAGCTGTCCGTTCTGCGGATCCGTCAGGCGCTTAAAACAGAGCTCGCCGGCAGGTGTTTAATTACCAGTTTGGGACGGTAGGAGGAGGGGAGGCACCAACGCTCGCTGACGCGCCCCGCCCCTCCCCCATGAGATACATATTGTACCCGGTGTATGTGTGTGTCTATGTGTGTGTGGTGTTGGAGGGAATAAATGTTGGGACCGAGAAACCAAAACACAGCTGGAGACATCGGCACAGTAACGGTTGCCAAGGAAACGCGATCAGCTCGGGCAATCCCGTGGCAACCGCTAACTAAATAACAGAAATAACAACCCAACCAGGTGCTGGCCGTCGTTATGTGCCAGAGAGGGCGCGCTTCGGCGCTCCACCGATTGCTTGTGAAAAGACTAGCAGAGGGCGCTATTTGTCCTGCGTGATGTGACAGCAGATAATGCCCTGGGTCTGCCCCGTTCCCTTTTGCAGATAAACGTGTACAGAGGGCCTGTGTCTGCCCGTGTATACTATCATACGCTAGTGTATTTAGCCCGCAAAGATGTCAGACTAAATGCACTAAAGCATGCATACATTTAAATATGTTGTTTGTATGAATGTCAATAACTGTGTCAATTTAACAAGTGTGTGTGTGCATGTGTGTGTGTATGTGATGCATGTATGTGTGTGTGTGGGAACACACTCAACATGCATACATAGGCGCACGCACACACACACACTTGCACACAGGCACACATGTGCTTGCCAAGCTGGGATTCTGTTATAGCATGTGTTCTATAGGGTGAACCCTTTGCCCTGTGTGGTTTGAGCATTCTGTATAGCACACTGCTCACCCCAGTCCGGTCTGTCTGGTCTGTTCAGATTATAATGGCGGAGGGGGGGATGACAGGCTGAAATATGAGGGGAAGTACCCCCCCCCCCCATCACCACCACCATCACCACCACCCTGACACTGTTCCCCCATCCACAGCCACCCCCCCCCCCACCCCCCCCCCCCCCATGTGAGGGTAAAGCAGGGGGCCCAAGCCACAGAACATTCATATTAGGAACCACCACAGGGTGTGTGTGTGTGTGTGTGTGTGTGTGTGTGTGTGTGCGCGCGCACACATGGACTGACAGACACCAGAAACCTAATCATCATCATAATTATCATCATAAAAGAATCTTTATTTTCAGAATTATGTTTTATATGAACATATTAATGAACTGCATGTGTATCATGCTCGAACCCCACAGCTGGAAAAAGGCTGTGTTTCTGCATGTAATCGCAACAATATTATAAAAGCAATGCATCCTAATGTGTATGAGACGAAATCTGTTGTTATTAGAAATATCAGGTATTGCCAATAATATCCTGTAATTTGAAGGTTTAATATCGCAACTTAGTGGGCAGCACATCACTTCCCTCGTTGCCCATAAACCACGGACGTATTAAAATACAAGTGATTATTTTTTTCAAAAAGTGTTTCATTTTAAACGCATTCATCTTTCAGAAATGGCGAGGGAATTATAGACACCAAATGTGGTGCATTTATTTGAGTGATCATTCACTGCCTCTAATGGGGCATGTGGGTCGCTACGGGATTGCTACAGTAACATTCCTTTTACTCAGTTCTGCCGAACTCAGACGATACAAATGTAATGTGGCCTCGCGCTGTTTCCTCCACTGCTCCAGGAACTCCGAACTAGCGCATTGGTTGAAGCACTTTCGCCATTTTATTCGTAAAGTTTCTCCGTGCTCTGATTGTCCTTTTACGCAAAGTGAATAAGTACCAACACAGTCCTGAATACCTAATTGAATATCTCATTTTCACGCGACACATGCAATGTTGTGAATTCTGTCTTTAAATAATAAAAAAAACCCTGTATTTGCCAAAGCGTAAGATAAAAGATAACGTGCAATTTCAGTCCTACACAAAGACCATAAACAATCATGTATTAGCTGATATTGATAGCCTCACCATGGATGTGACGAGAAACCTTGAGTTTGATCAGAGAATTAAATTGGTACTAAGACACAACACAAGCACATGACAAATGCTGAAATCACAGGACTTCATCTGAAATCAAGTTTATGTCACATGATCTGTATCTAAATAAGGAATTTAATCAGTGGTGAAGTTCATCAGTTAGCTGTCATCTGCTTCTCCAGTTTACTGGCTGTGTGGTGCAGTGTAAGTGCTCAAAGAGAAAAAAAGCTTGTTTAAAAAAGTACTGTTGGTGCTGGAGAGACACAGGGTCTGCTGGGGTCCCCAGCCCTGGTGCTGGAGAGACACAGTGTCTGCTGGGGTCCCCAGCCCTGGTGCTGCAGAGACACAGTGTCTGCTGGGGTCCCCAGCCCTGGTGCTGCAGAGACACAGTGTCTGCTGGGGTCCCCAGCCCTGGTGCTGCAGAGACACAGGGTCTGCTGGGGTCCCCAGCCCTGGTGCTGGAGAGACACAGGGTCTGCTGGGATCCCCAGCCCTGGTGCTGGAGACACACAGGGTCTGCTGGGGTCCCCAGCCCTGGCGCTGGAGAGACACAGGGTCTGCTGGGATCCCCAGCCCTGGTGCTGGAGACACACAGGGTCTGCTGGGGTCCCCAGCCCTGGCGCTGGAGAGACACAGGGTCTGCTGGGGTCCCCTGCCCTGGTGCTGCAGAGACACAGGGTCTGCTGGGGTCCCCTGCCCTGGCACTGCAGAGACACAGGGTCTGCTGGGGTCCCCAGCCCTGGTGCTGGAGAGACACAGGGTCTGCTGGGGTCCCCAGCCCTGGTGCTGGAGAGTCACAGGGTCTGCTGGGGTCCCCAGCCCTGGTGCTGGAGAGACACAGTGTCTGCTGGGGTCCCCAGCCCTGGTGCTGCAGAGACACAGGGTCTGCTGGGGTCCCCAGCCCTGGTGCTGGAGAGACACAGGGTCTGCTGGGGTCCCCAGCCATGGTGCTGGAGAGACATGGGGTCTGCTGGGTCTCTGACTTGTTTTCTATGTTTAAATTGTTTGTTGGATTATTGTTAAAACAAAAACCTGCTTCAACTGGTCTCCATAAGTGTTGAAAACATTATTGTTATAAATTATGGCTAACACAGACAGCGAATGGTAAACCACAACAAAAGCTGTTCTGTTTTGGTCTCTTTTTAAATAGTTAATGGTCATTCTATTCTATTTACAAACACAGATTTCCACCAGTTTCTGCCATAAACAATAAAAACAGATAGGCTTGCAGAAGCACTGTAGAGCCACGTGCAGTTTGTGTCGCACACCGAAGAACAGTGACGCAAGGGTTAAACGTTGAGCAGGAAAAGGGTAAATCTAGTTTCATGTATAAACTGTACGATTCGAGACCCGGGAAAAGTCACGCCTGACTATAGTGACCAGAAAAGATCGGAGGGAAAAGGGAACAATTTTGCATATTAAAACCCGAGACCCATAAGGCACGCCAACAGTCCGTGAACAGGTAGACAGGGACACCAGGTGACACCTTGGCTGCCACAAAAACCTCACAAGGTGCGAGGTATCAGTCTCCCTCTCCCCCTTCTTTGCAGCTGCGGCAACAGGTAAATCTTACTTTTTATATTTGTTTCACATGGACAGTTTTTTTCCTCCAGAATCCGGCGTTGAAATATGCACAAAATCACATAATCGAAGACATTTTTCCCTCAGGTCAGTGCATTATTCGTGATTAATTTGTAGCCATAGAAAAATCTTCAACAGTCTGCTGCATACGTCTTTGGAAAATGCACTGATTTTTTTTACTTTGTAACATTGTGTTCTTATGCAAATACGGAATACATGTACTGTAGTCCACGCTTGTGAGGAAACAAGTACACCACTCAACACAAGGTGATTTAAAAATATACATGATTGAAAGTTTAAAAGGACGTTCATACTATGATTGTTCAGTTATATCAGGAAATATAATACTTTTTGCAAACGTATTGTTTGATTTCAGTAAGGTTACAGTGATGTGAACGGGGCCGTTATACAGTTAATCCAAAGTCTGCAGACTTTTACGGCCGGCGCTGTTACAGTGGCCGTTTATGGTTTATGTAACATCGAAACAGGGACTGAGCCCCATTCGGATTTGTGATTTGCTGTAAAGACGAGCCGAAATTAACTTTTTGGTTTAGTTGGTTTTGACCACCTTATCGGTCATATGACTATTTCCATTAATATGAAAAATGTGACGTGACAGGAGTGCTGTTTTATTTTAAGTTTAAAATTTATTACCGAGTCATTTTGTAGTTGTGTTGCATTTCCTTCTGTTTTCGAAGCTGGATTTATTCCATGCTATGTATTACACTGTATTTTCATATGTATGTTTTCATATGTTCTTATTAATTTAGTTATATAAAACGTTTAAACGTATAGCTATTTATTTCACAGGTAATATATTGATCATAAATAGAACAGAAACATTTTAAATCGAACATGTTGCCCATTCTTAAAAGTTAATGTGGACCGAGTTGTTCAAGTAACGAGACAACCCGATTGTATTTTGAGTGTACAGTTCAGTCAGCAGTATGACTGTCCGCAGTACTACTCCTCGCGCTTTAGAACAGCAGTAGTATCACGTTCTTCAGCGAGTAACATATCCACGCCGCCACGTGAGAGAGCTCGCTGTTTCCAGCTTTGACTGTGCGCAGACTGGCTCCGCCGGCGCCGGATGTGGAGGTGTGTGCTCAATGAGTAAAGGCATGATCAATGACTAATGCCGGTGAATTTACGCGGATTTAGTTCAACTTCGAGTGGATTTCGTCTTCTTTCGTGAGTTTCCCTGTTAAGGTAGATTGAAAGGTGTGCTGTAATTTTTTTAAAGTATTTTGGGTTATAGTGTACAGGGTTTTGATACTATTTTGCTGTGTGAAAGTATGAGAAGATTAGAGGTGCTCAAGAGGCAGCATTCTTCTGAAGTCTAACATGACCAGAGATTTTATGCCCATGCTTCTATAAAGTCACACATCACTGACTGTGGTATGAAGGTTGCACAAAAAAGGCTTTTTAAAAGCTTTGCAAAAAAGTTCATTCTTCACCTTTTGCTGTTTCCAGGGAAGCAACAGGGTGATTAACATAATTTAAGAGAATAGTTAATTCCATTAATCTTTATGTATTTAATCTCTTTTAATCTCTGTTAATCTTCTATTCATCTTTTTTCATGTAAAATCCGTGGCTGTATTCACGGACTGTAGGCTGGCTTTGCAAAGTGCCCGTCCTTTCCTTGCATTATACTCAGGACTGCCGAGTGCGCTGTAGTCATGACAACAGAGTTTTCCAAAAATCCCTAGTGCTCAGCAGGAGATCCTACTGTATCTTTGTGTCCCTCAAACTGTGTGAGTGTGTGTGTGTGAGTGTGTGTATTTGAGTGTGTGTATTTGAGTGTGAGTGTGTGTATTTGAGTGTGTGTGTGTGTGAGTGTGTGTGTGTGAGTGTGTATGTGTGTGTGTGAGTGTGTGTATTTGAGTGTGTGTGTGTGTGTGTGAGTGTGAATGTGTGTATGTGAGTGTGAATGTAATGTATCACCCAGTTTTGACTAGGTTTTGTATGAAAATGTAATCCATGTAAATCAGTCTGGATAAGAACATCTGGTAAATGCCTCAGATGTGATGTTGTGTAGTTTAGGTGTGATGTTGTGTAGTTTTGATGTGATGTTATGTAGTTTAGGTGTGATGTTGTGTAGTTTTGATGTGATGTTGTGTAGTTTAGGTGTGATGTTGTGTAGTTTTGATGTGATGTTGTGTAGTTTAGGTGTGATGTTGTGTAGTTTAGGTGTGATGTTGTGTAGTTTTGATGTGATGTTGTGTAGTTTTGATGTGATGTGTAGTTTTGATGTGATGTTGTGTAGTTTTGATGTGATGTTGTGTAGTTTAGGTGTGATGTTGTGTAGTTTTGATGTGATGTTGTGTAGTTTAGGTGTGATGTTGTGTAGTTTTGATGTGATGTTGTGTAGTTTAGGTGTGATGTTATGTAGTTTAGGTGTGATGTTGTGTAGTTTTGATGTGATGTTGTGTAGTTTAGGTGTGATGTTGTGTAGTTTAGGTGTGATGTTGTGTAGTTTTGTTGTGATGTTGTGTAGTTTAGGTGTGATGTTGTGTAGTTTTGTTGTGATGTTATGTAGTTTAGGTGTGATGTTGTGTAGTTTTGTTGTGATGTAATGTAGTTTAGGTGTGATGTTGTGTAGTTTAGGTGTGATGTTATGTAGTTTAGGTGTGATGTTGTGTAGTTTTGTTGTGATGTTATGTAGTTTAGGTGTGATGTTGTGTAGTTTTGCTGAGATGTGATGTTGTGTATCTTAGACGCATGGTAACAGTAGTGTGTGAATCTGGGGAAGATCGGTCCTGTGTAAGTGTGATGGTGAGATCAGTGCAGCGACTGGCTGGCTTCTGGCTCTGAGTCTGTGTTCCCTGTGCAGGTTTGAGAGAGGACCAGAGAAGCACAGCCATGCCTGTCAACAAGTACTCTCCCTCCTCCATCATGGCCGAAAGCGACAAGATGGCTGCCACAGTAAGCCTGTGTTCACACCTCACAGACCCACACACACAGAACCACACTGAAACACATAGAACCATGCAGAACCACACTGAAACACATAGAGCCACACAGAACCATGCAGAACCACACTGAAACACACAGAGCCACACAGAACCACACTGAAACACATAGAACCATGGAGAACCACACTGAAACACACAGAGCCACACAGAACCATGCAGAACCACACTGAAACACATAGAACTACACTGAAACACACAGAGCCACACAGAACTGCTCTGAAACACACAGAACCACACAGAACTACGCAGAACCACACTGAAACACACAGAACCGTGCAGAACCACACAAAAATGCACAGAACTCACAGACACAAACACACACATACACCAACTCGCATGCGCTAGGCTGCAGGTTTGATTCCTTGGCTGTGTCGTTAAATCACACACAAATACATATGCTCACATGCATAGAAATACACACAAACACATAGACAAATACACACACAGGCACACACACATCGGTTTGGTAAGAATTTAGGGATTGAACACAGTTTAAAATGTGAAAAAGCAGCCAGAAGAGGTCGCTAGAGAGCATTGCGAATTTTAAATTATGTACACTGTTTTTCAATGGCAAGGCTGAACTGGTTGTTACCTTGGCAACATAGAACACATAACCACAGGACGCACAGCTGCACCCTGTATACGCACCTCTACGCCACACCCCCCCCCCCCCCCCCCCCAGGGCCCCCTATGTGGGAAAATCTGGCTTTGCAGCAACCTGTCAAATGTAGACAAACTGGTAAACTGCCAAGAAACAACAGAGACATGACAGATGAAATGTGCACTTTGTCTGCGTGATGAAAAAACTCCCCATGCTCCTCTCTCCGTCTACACAAACGCTATCCTCATCTTAACCCTTTCCCTCAAGCAACCTGGAGCCTCTCTTCTGCCTATGCTGATTGGCTGGCTCTCTCTCTCCTGTGCTGATTGGCTAGCTCTTTCTCCAACCTGTGCTGATTGGCTGTCTGTTAATAATTCTCTGATGTTTTTTGTTGTCTTAAATTACCACTGGCAAACACACAGAGCTGATCTGCAGAACACTGACACACTGGCAGATACACAGAGCTGATCTGCAGAACACTGACACACTGGCAGACACACAGAGCTGATCTGCAGAACACTGACACACTGGCAGACACACAGAGCTGATCTGTAGAACACTGACACACTGGCAGACACACAGAGCTGATCTGCAGAACACTGACACACTGGCAGACACACAGAGCTGATCTGCAGAACACTGACACACTGGCAGACACACAGAGCTGATCTGCAGAACACTGACACACTGGCAGACACACAGAGCTGATCTGTAGAACACTGACACACTGGCAGACACACAGAGCTGATCTGTAGAACACTGACACACTGGCAGACACACAGAGCTGATCTGCAGAACACTGACACACTGGCAGACACACAGAGCTGATCTGCAGAACACTGGCACACTGGCAGACACCAATCTGCAGTGAAACCTTACAAAAATGAGTAAATCTTTGCTTGAATGTAGAGTAATGACTGTACTCCTGCTGACTCCCTCTCTCTTTCCTTTCTTTGTGAAGGAGAGGTGTATACTTTCACTGTCTCTCTTTCCCTTCACTGAAAAAGGTGAATTTCTGCCCAAAAATAGCTTTTCTTCTTGTTCTCTTTGAGAGGGGTTTTCCAGCGGTACATTAGTGTGAGTGGGAGGGAGCACAGGTGCAGGTGTGTGTTATTTTTGTGTTTTTTGTCATGGACGCCCTGCAGTTATCTGTCTCAGTCACTGTGTAACTGCTCAGAAGAGACACTCAGGCCTGCTTGTGCTCTGCACAAACTCGATTCTTAACGTGCGCTGGTATTGGGAGGGAGCCAATGATAGCCAGTGAAAAATATTTGAAATGTGCCCTCAGTCATGTGCCACGGCTGGAGCTGACCGATGAACTGATACCATGGATACGATGATAGGAAATCCTCATAAGGCTGGACAAAGGCGTAACTGCTGCAGCCCGTGTGACTGGGCCAGAGTCGCGTCTTAAACTTCAGTACTTTAACGGTGTGACTGGGCCAGAGTCGCGTCTTAAACTTCAGTACTTTAACGGTGTGACTGGGCCAGAGTCGCATCTTAAACTTCAGTACTTTAACGGTGTGACTGGGCCAGAGTCGCGTCTTAAACTTCAGTACTTTAACGGTGTGACTGGGCCAGAGTCGCATCTTAAACTTCAGTACTTTAACGGTGTGACTGGGCCAGAGTCGCGTCTTAAACTTCAGTACTTTAACGGTGTGACTGGGCCAGAGTCGCGTCTTAAACTTCAGTACTTTAACGGTGTGACTTGGCCAGAGTCGCATCTTAAACTTCAGTACTTTAACGGTAGTTTTCTAGCTCCACAAAGGGCCGACCATGAGCTGCTTCCTGTCATGCTCAGAGGACGTGCTGGAGTAGACCGCGGCGCCCCAATAAAGTCATTAATCAGCCCTCACAGACGGACGCCGGGCCAACAAAATGGCTGCTTAGTCTGCGTTTCCCAGCAAAATGGCTGCTTTGGGCTGCGTTTCCCAGCAAAATGGCTGCTTTGGGCTGCGTTTCCCAGAAAAATGGCTGCTTTGGGCTGCGTTTCCCAGCACTTTTGTTCTGAACACCATTCAAAGGATTCTGGCATATAATGACAGCTTTCATGCTCCCGAGGTGTCGTTCATAAGGACGGTGACAAAGTGTGAGCGTTCGGTGACACTCTGGGATGGTTTCCTGGGGGAAAACGTTTTCACAGCGCTCGGCTCATGGCAGACTCTGAGGTGGCAGTCATATCTATATGATCTACATTAGCAGAGAAGAGGGGCCTGCAGGGCCCTGAGCAAAACCCATAAAACCAGATCCTAAAAGCAAAAATAAAAATGCTCACAATCTAAATAGCCTTAGAACATCTCCACACTTACCATATTGACAGATATTTATGTTTGTTTTGGGGTCTGTATCCAAGGGAATGGTAGAATGCACTCATCACCACTCCTGAAGCAAGGAGAAAAAAATTCCCAGACTCACTTTGTTTCTGAAAACAGTTTATTTTTACACGCTATGCTGGAAGAGTTTGTCGCAGTGCAAACAAAAACATTCTGAGGGCAACACTCTGTTTGCTCTTCTGCTTATAAAAATAAACTCTTTTTCAGCAATGAGCTTCTGGAAGAAAATGTACCTGTTTTTTGCTTTGGGAGTGGAGTGTGGTTTCTGCCCTGCAATAAACAGAGCCGAAGTGCTGGGAGAGAGCTGATTCACTCTGCGTAACACTCTGCTCTTTACTCTGTGTAACACTCTGCTCTTTACTCTGTGTAACACTCTGCTCTTTACTCTATGTAACACTCTGCTCTTTACTCTGTGTAACACTCTGCTCTTTACTCTGTGTAACACTGTGCTCTTTACGCTATGTAACACTCTGCTCTTTACGCTATGTAACACTCTGCTCTTTACACTGTGTAACACTCTGCTCTTTACTCTGTGTAACACTCTGCTCTTTACTCCGTGTAACACTCTGCTCTTTACTCCGTGTAACACTCTGCTCTTTACGCTATGTAACACTCTGCTCTTTACTCTGTGTAACACTCTGCTCTTTACTCTGTGTAACACTGCTCTTTACTCTATGTAACACTCTGCTCTTTACTCTATGTAACACTCTGCTCTTTACTCTGTGTAACACTCTGCTCTTTACGCTATGTAACACTCTGCTCTTTACTCTGTGTAACACTCTGCTCTTTACGCTATGTAACACTCTGCTCTTCACTCTATGTAACACTCTGCTCTTTACTCTATGTAACACTCTGCTCTTTACTCTGTGTAACACTGTGCTCTTTACTCTGTGTAACACTGTGCTCTTTACGCTATGTAACACTCTGCTCTTTACACTGTGTAACACTCTGCTCTTTACTCTGTGTAACACTCTGCTCTTTACTCTGTGTAACACTCTGCTCTTTACTCTGTGTAACACTGTGCTCTTTACGCTATGTAACACTCTGCTCTTTACTCTATGTAACACTGTGCTCTTTACACTATGTAACACTCTTGGTTAGTGTTGGGTGCAGGCATATGGCCCTGAGTTGTTGGGTAGGGGGGTTGGGGTGGAGGGCTGTGGGTGAATGTATTGCCCCTCCCCCGCCTTCCCTCCCTCTGTTCGGTCAGCTGTGGGGAGAGGTCAGGCAGAGGTCACTGGGTCTACCTGGGACTGCTGCTTTTGTAGCAGCATAATGGGGCGCTGCTCACTTCCCCAAACAGCCCTGACCTACAGAGCTTCAGTCTCAGCCCTCCTGGCCTGAAACCCTCATTCACACCGTGAGGTGAACCTCACTGTGTTACTGCATCCTTACAGGGAAAACAGCCGTTTTTCCCCATACCGCTGTGCACTCCAGACTCTTTTTGACACTTTTTTTTCTCTAGTTTCAAAAAAGTTAAATCGTTTACTTTCTCCTGAAGCTGTTTGTCACATGACATACTATGTTCTTGCATATTTAATGGATATGATGCATGTGTCCTGTCTGTAAAATCACTAAAAGCAAAAGAGGGGGTTTTACTGCTTTAATCCAGCGAAGTCCTGAGTCAGCTGTGTCTGAGTGTATTTACTCAAACTGTGATCAGGCTAGCTGATGTCCCACAGCGGCCCGGTCTGCTGACTGCAGAAGGAAGAAGCTGTGAGCACATGCCATCTCTGATTCACGTAATGACAGTCCCATGTTTTTTCACACCCCCCGCAATGTCAGATGCCTGCAGGTGCCTGGCCTGACCAGGTGTGGCCGCTAGAGATCAATGAGCCCAACAGAGCCGCCAGCAAGGCTGGTCCAGCTGTTCCTCTCTACAGTGTGGACCTCCACACCGGCCACAGTTGTTCCTCTCTGCAGTGTGGACCTCCACACTGGCCACAGCTGTTCATCGGCAGTGTGGACCTCCACACCAGCCACAGCCGTTCCTTTCTGCAGTGTGGACCTCCACACCAGCCACAGCCGTTCCTTTCTGCAGTGTGGACCTCCACACCAGCCACAGCCGTTCCTTTCTGCAGTGTGGACCTCCACACCAGCCACAGCCGTTCCTTTCTGCAGTGTGGACCTCCACACCAGCCACAGCCGTTCCTTTCTGCAGTGTGGACCTCCACACCGGCCACAGCTGTTCCTCTCTGCAGTGTGGACCTCCACACTGACCACAGCTGCCAGTGGCACAACCCGGACTCAAAGCCCTGATCACCAGAAGCCTCCAAAGACACTTGTTCTGGTCCCCTTCATAACCAGAACAACAGCCTGTGAATTTTAGCAGGCTGCCGGTTATTTAAAGTATACTGAAGGATGATTCACCCTCTCAAAGCTAAAGTATGTCAGAAAAATGTATGCCTTGGAAAATAAGGATCCATATTTACATCCCAGGACTTTCAATCAGACAGATACTTTAACCCTTTCATTCCCTGCGCTGCCTGTGCTGGACTGCAAATAACTCAATGCGACAGAGCCACATTTTAATTAACACGGTTATAGACGGGCAGGTGAAATCAGCTGGGTGCTGGATAAACCTGAGTGTCCAGCGTTACCTTATTTATTTTACCTGAAGTATACCCAAAGAATACAAACCTGGCCAAGAAATCAGCAGCAGACATTTGAAATCAGGCCAGATTTTTTTTAGATTTATATTTTTGGAAACTGGGAACCCCCTTACCTGTCATTTCTGTGTGTGTGAACCCCCTTACCTGTCATTTCTGTGTGTGTGAACCCCCTTACCTGTCATTTCTGTGTGTGTGAAAAATGTCATTCTCTAACTGTTGGTGCCAAACACACATCACTGTCTTTATCTGAATGGAGTAAATTTAAATGAAAACAGAGCAGGCAGCCATCACTGTCTCTTCTGTGCACGGGTAATTTAGTAATAAAAACAGAGCAGAGACGCGTTCAGTATCCCCGGCCATAACTCAGGAGTCTGATCACCTCTAATGTGTCTGTGTCTCTTCACTGTCAAGTGCTTTTATTCACCAGTGTTAACTTAGTCTCTTTTCTTTGTTTATGGTTGTGAACGTGTATGTGTGTATGTGTATGTGTATGTGCATATGTGTATGAGTGTGTGTGTGTGTATGTGCATATGTGTATGAGTGTGTGTGTGTGCACGCTTGAGTGTATGTGTGCGTATGAGTGTGTGTATTTGTGCATGCATGTATGTGTATTTATAAACGCATGAGTGTCCATATGAATCTGTGTCTACGTACCGGGTTTAAACAGCTGATTCTGTCATGCGGGGGTTGTCTTACTGCAGTGCATGATGGGTAACAGCCATGTTCTTGGGCTGCTGAGAGCTTCCCCTTTTGTTCTGTCCGTCTGAATGATCCGCTGCGGTGCTGTGGAGAAGTGAAAGAGCGCACACTCCCACTCACGCAGCACTTTAGGAGCAGGATTTCACGCTGTGACAGGGATATGGCCCACAGTGATTTGTGTTCAAGGCCAAATCCACTGTGCGGTGATCAGTCAAGAGGTTAATTATTGTCTAATGACCGCACTGAACCTTTGTGTGTGTGTGTATGTGTGCCTGCATAAGTGTATATATATGTGTGTGTGTGTGTGTGCTTGTGCATGTATGTGTATACATGTGTGTGTCTGTGTGACTGTGTGTTTTTGAATCCTTTTCTTCGAGTCAGAGCAGGGCTGGTGAGATAGGGAGCGCTGGGTCTTCCTGCAGGGCCAATAAACCTGAGAAAGGAAATAAAATCAGAGCAAACCACCCTCAGCCCACCAGCTGTGTCCGCTCTGCCTCCTCACAGGCTTTCAGCTCAGTCATATCACCTTCTCCCTCCTGCCCCTGATCAGAAGGTCTGAATCTAGGAGGGCCTGTTTAAGCACAGTCTTCCCGATGGACCGATAAAGCTTTTTGGTGCCAGACTTAGAGCCAGATACTGCACTGAAGATTTCCTTTGAAGCTGGGAGTATTGAAGGAGTAACACCCTCCAGCAGCTGCACTGTGCCTGGGACCCTGAGCAATGCATTGTGGGATAACGTGTGTGGAGTCAGGGTCAGGGCTAATGGCGGGAAAAGATTTACTGACACGACAGTAACAGGGTAATGAGCTGGCGTTATCATTACTCACGCCACACACATTAGAAATCATCTCTGAGCTGGAGGGTGTGTGTCTGTGTGTGTGTGTGTGCGTGTGTGTGTGTGTATGTGTGTGTTTGTGCTTTAGGATTTGATGCTGACACTCTGCTATCAGTGGGTAGGGCTCTTGTCCTGGGCAGCATGAGTGAGAGTTTTGGGGGGGGGGCGGGTTTGCTTTGGAGTGAACCGATAACACTAAACTCTAAATTTCATACAGTTTGGTATGCGTACACACACACAGTACACAGTGTACAGCACTGGAGCACATCACAGTATAATCACCCAATAAACACGTAACAAAAATGCAACTAAGTCCTGTATAAACACTGTGTGATGTGTCAAACATACACTGCTAGGGCAGTGTCTTATTTTATATAGTGTATAATGTATAGAGTGTGGTAAATATGTATAGTTTCGATTGTGCAGGATGTGTACAGAGTAAAACGTGTACAGTGTATGTTGAGGGTATGTCTTGTACAATGTATAATGTAGTGTGTTGTGTGTTATGTATTTAGTGTTCACTGTGTGTCATGCATTGTGCATAATGTGTGGTGTATAATGTATGTAGGGTGCATAGTGTGTAGTGTATAATGTTTTTAGTGTGCATAGTGTGTTGTGTATAATGTTTTTAGTGTGCATAGTGTGTTGTGTATAATGTTTTTAGTGTGCATAGTGTGTTGTGTATAATGTGTTTAGTGTGCATAGTGTATAATGTAGTGTGCATAGTGTGTAGTGTATAATGTTTTTAGGGTGCGTAGTGTGTAGTGTATAATGTGTTTAGTGTGCATAGTGTGTTATGTATAATGTTTTTAGGGTGCATAGTGTATAATGTAGTGTGCATAGTGTGTAGTGTATAATGTTTTTAGGGTGCATAGTGTGTAGTGTATAATGTGTTTAGTGTGCATAGTGTGTTGTGTATAATGTTTTTAGGGTGCATAGTGTATAATGTAGTGTGCATAGTGTGTAGTGTATAATGTTTTTAGGGTGCATAGTGTGTAGTGTATAATGTGTTTAGTGTGCATAGTGTGTTGTGTATAATGTGTTTAGTGTGCATAGTGTATAATGTAGTGTGCATAGTGTGTTGTGTATAATGTGTTTAGTGTGCATAGTGTGTTGTGTATAATGTTTTTAGGGTGCATAGTGTATAATGTAGTGTGCATAGTGTGTAGTGTATAATGTATTTAGTGTGCATGGTGTATAGTGTACGTGTTTAGGGTGCATAGTGTGTAGTGTATAATGTTTTTAGTGTGCATAGTGTATAATGTAGTGTGCATAGTGTATAGAGTATAATGTATTTAGTGTGCATAGTGTGTAGTGTATAATGTTTTTAGGGTGCATAGTGTGTAGTGTACGTGTTTAGGGTGCATAGTGTGTAGTGTATAATGTTTTTAGTGTGCATAGTGTATAATGTAGTGTGCATAGTGTGTAGTGTATAATGTTTTTAGGGTGCATAGTGTGTAGTGTATAATGTGTTTAGTGTGCATAGTGTGTAGTGTATAATGTGTTTAGTGTGCATAGTGTATAATGTAGTGTGCATAGTGTGTAGTGTATAATGTTTTTAGGGTGCATAGTGTATAATGTAGTGTGCATAGTGTGTAGTGTATAATGTTTTTAGGGTGCATAGTGTGTAGTGTATAATGTGTTTAGTGTGCATAGTGTGTAGTGTATAATGTGTTTAGTGTGCATAGTGTATAATGTAGTGTGCATAGTGTGTAGTGTATAATGTTTTTAGGGTGCATAGTGTGTAGTGTATAATGTGTTTAGTGTGCATAGTGTGTAGTGTATAATGTGTTTAGTGTGCATAGTGTGTTGTGTATAATGTTTTTAGTGTGCATAGTGTATAATGTAGTGTGCATAGTGTGTAGTGTATAATGTTTTTAGGGTGCATAGTGTGTAGTGTATAATGTGTTTAGTGTGCATAGTGTGTAGTGTATAATGTGTTTAGTGTGCATAGTGTATAATGTAGTGTGCATAGTGTGTAGTGTATAATGTTTTTAGGGTGCATAGTGTGTAGTGTATAATGTGTTTAGTGTGCATAGTGTGTAGTGTATAATGTGTTTAGTGTGCATAGTGTATAATGTAGTGTGCATAGTGTGTAGTGTATAATGTTTTTAGGGTGCATAGTGTGTAGTGTATAATGTGTTTAGGGTGCATAGTGTGTTGTGTATAATGTTTTTAGGGTGCATAGTGTATAATGTAGTGTGCATAGTGTGTAGTGTTTAATGTTTTTAGGGTGCATAGTGTGTAGTGTATAATGTGTTTAGTGTGCATAGTGTGTTGTGTATAATGTTTTTAGGGTGCATAGTGTATAATGTAGTGTGCATAGTGTGTAGTGTATAATGTTTTTAGGGTGCATAGTGTGTAGTGTATAATGTTTTTAGGGCACATAGTGTATAACGGGCAGAGTGCTCCTGTCCCTGTCCATTGCAGGCTGCAGTGGTCAGTGACGTGGGGCCTGTGGAGGGTTTGGGGCTGTCAGAGACAGGGGAGCGTCTGGAGAGGAGCAAGAGAAACAGCCCCCTCACTGCTGCTGAGCCCCCCTCCACACCCAGCCCCAAACTGAGCAGCGACCAGGCATCTGCAGGTAACACACACACACACACACACACACACCATACACAGACACCATACACAGACACTCTCACACACACACACACACCATACACAGACACTCTCACACACACACACCATACACAGACACTCTCACACACACACACACACCATACACAGACACTCTCACACACACACACACACACACCATACACAGACACTCTCACACACACACACCATACACACACACACACACACACACACACACACACACACACACCATACACAGACACTCACACACACACACCATACACAGACACTCACACACCCACACCATACACAGACACACTCACACACACACACACACACACCATACACACACACACTCACACACACACACACACACCATACACAGACACTCTCACACACACACACCATACACAGACACTCTCTCACACACACACACCATACACAGACACTCTCACACACACCATACACACACACACACCATACACAGACACTCTCTCACACACACACACACACACACACACACACCATACACAGACACTCTCACACACACACATACACACACACACCATACACAGACACTCTCACACACACACACACCATACACAGACACTCTCACACACACACCATACACAGACACTCTCTCACACACACACCATACACAGACACTCTCTCACACACACACCATACACACACACACCATACACAGACACTCTCTCACACACACACACACCATACACAGACACACAGACACTCACACACACACACCATACACAGACACTCTCACACACACACACACCATACACAGACAATCACACACACACACACACACCATACACAGACACTCACACACACACCATACACAGACACTCTCACACACACACACACACCATACACACACACTCTCTCACACACACACACCATACACAGACACTCTCACACACACACACACACACACCCACACAGACACTCTCTCACACACACACCATACACACACACACCATACACAGACACTCTCACACACACACACACACCATACACAGACACTCTCTCACACACACACACCATACATAGACACACAGACACTCACACACACACACCATACACAGACACTCTCACACAAACACACACACACACACAGCATACACAGACAATCACACACACACACACACACCATACACAGACACTCACACACACACACACACACCATACACAGACACTCTCACACACACACATACACACACACCATACACAGACACTCTCTCTCACACACACACACACACACCACACACACACACTCACACACACACACACACACACACCATACACACACACTCACACACACACACTCACGCACCATACACAGACACTCTCTCACACACACACACACACACCATACACAGACACTCTCACACACACACACAAACCATACACACACACCATGTAAACACATATACACACACATACATGCACACACACAGTTAACTCCTTCTCCTCTCTCTCTCAGATATGAGTGTGGGTCGGCGTTCCAGCAGCAGGAAGAGAGCCAGGAAGAGCTCAGAGGAGGGAACCTGGGACTCTTACAGCCAGGTACGCTACCTACAGCCAGGTATGGACAGGTACACTTTCTACAGCCAGATATGGACAGGTACGCTACCTACAGCCAGTTACTGCCAGGTACACTACCTACAGCCAGGTATGGACAGGTACACTACCTACAGCCAGGTATAGACAGGTACACTTCCTACAGCCAGGTATGGACAGGTACGCTACCTACAGCCAGGTACACTGGTCTGTTGGCTGTAAGGCGGTGTCTCTGTCTTGCATGTGGAGAGAGCAGGGTTTGAGCAGCACAATATGTCCAGCCAGATTTACTGTCAGCTGAGCTGGTAAAAGGGCCTTAGTTTTATAGAGGAACCAGTTCTTTTTTAATTGAAAGAATCAGAAGTTTTTTGAGATTTGTATACATTTTGAAGGATCCGCAGAGCTGGCTAAATGTGTATGAGTGCTGCCCTCAGGCTAAGAGCAGTCAGGTGTGTCTTTTATCTCTTCCTGTGTGTGGAGGGTGAAGCTGAGCTGTGAAACCTGTGACAGCGGAATCTGAAAATGAATGTGCCAGATTCATGGATTAGCCAGAGATTTGTTTTGACTAAGACTGCTGTCACAACACTGTGCCATTAGGAGACATGGCAACAGAGAACAATGCAGAAAAATCTCATTCACTGCACTCACTTACTGATGCGCACATTCACTAACTCATCTACTAACTCAATCACTCTCAATCACTCACTCATTCACTTACTTGCCCACTCTCTGACTGTCAAGCTCACTTAATAATTCACATACCAATCACAAAATCGGTGGTACCTTATCCTGCTCACTAACTCACCAACTCATTCAAGCATTCATCAACCCACTCACTCACTAGCTCACTAACTCATTCACTTTCACAGACTCACTCCTTCATTCACTCATCACTCTCTGTCTCACTGTCACACTCTTTCGCTAAATGACTCATTCAGTTTCACACTCACTTGCTCTCACTAAGTCACTCAGTAACCCCTTATTTCCTAGCTAATTCACTCCAGTCACTCGCTAACATTTGCTAACTGACTCAGTGATGCGCTCGCTGACTGACTTAGTCTCTGCTAATTCGGCATTCACTCCAGTCACTCGCTAACATTTGCTAACTGACTCAGTGATTCGCTCGCTGACTGACTCAGACTCTGCTGATTCGGTGACTCCCCCACAGACTCCCTCAGGGGGCAGCCCCTCCCCCCCTTCAGTGGAGCTGCTGGAACAGGACTCCAAGGACTCCGCCCACAGCCTTGACTCCGCCCACAGCCTGGATTCCACCTCCTCATCCTCTTCTACCATGGAGACTGCCAGCCAACCAGAGTACAAGGCAAGACAGTGGTTTTTACTGATTGGCTGATGGATGAGAGACTGATCAGAGTGGTTTTCACTGATTGGGTGCAGCTGTCTTTCCAGGATTGTTTCATAAGTTTGCTTTGTGTACCACGGGTTTAACCTGTGGGAATAGAATAAACTCTATACCTATTTGATACCTATATCTATAAGTCTGCTGTATTAGATTGTCCATTAAATTCGCTAAATTTCACTTAATGTACTGCCCTCTTCTGATCTTTGTTGGTGTTGTGGCTTTCTGTCCCTCTTAGCCAATCGATGATCAGGAACATTTGTTAGGTATGATTGGCTATGTATTATTTTATGGTTGTGGTTAGCTTTGTTGGTGTGATCATCTGACTAGCTATCACAAGCTAGCTTTCAATGGCTGGCTGTGATTGGCTAGGTCTGATGGCTGGTTGTGTCTATGTTATGTGTGGTTTGCTGGATTGGCTGTAACTGGTCAGATGTGATTGGATAATTGAAATTGTTGGATTGTAATTGGCTGGCTGTTGTTTTTTTTTTTAATTGTTATTGCTTGATTGTGATTGGCTGGCTATAGACAGGCCAGGAGTGATTGGTTAATTGTGGCTGGTCAGCAGTATCAGGTAGATAATCAGTAGCTGATTGTAACTGGCTGTCTGTGGCCTCTCTTGCACCCCCTGCAGGACGGTAAAGGCTTTGGCGTGGGGGAGCTGGTGTGGGGTAAGATCAAGGGCTTCTCCTGGTGGCCGGGGATGGTGGTGACCTGGCGGGTGACGGGCCGGAGGCGCGCCTCTCACGGCATGCGCTGGCTGCAGTGGTTCGGAGACGGGAAGTTCTCTGAGGTGAGTGAGGGGTCAAAGGTCAGACCATACACCCAGTGCCATAGTTAGTACGCTCAGTGGTGCTTTATTAGCATGATAAACCAGAGCAGATCTCCCAAAGTGTGGACAGTGCGCAAAGCCATGTGAAATGTAAAATCCAGTGTAAAGTATGTGGCATTGAATCTGTGCAGTACTGTGTAAATCTGTGTGTCCGTCCCAGGTCTCTGCAGATAAACTGTACTGCATCACGGCCTTCCCCAAGTACTTCAGCCAGACCTCCTACACCAGGCTGGCCTCCTACCGCAGAGCTGTCTTCCAGGCCCTGGAGGTGAGGGGGGTGCGGGGGCGGGGGCTTGGGCATTTCATTAAATAATCCCCTATGTTTCAAAAAGGGTGTGAAAATTACCAAATACTCCTGTGTGTGTGTGTGTGTGTGTCTCGCTCTCTATCTGTCTGTAAATCTGTGTGTCTGTATGTGTTTGTCTGTATGTCAGTGTGTCAGTATCTGTCTGTGTGTGTCAGTATCTGTCCTTATGTGTGTGTCCCAGGCTAAACAGTAGTGTGTCACTGATCTGTTCTGTTTGTGACTGATACCGGTTTGTCCGTGCGTCTGTCTGTCTCAGATGGCTGGCAGGCGGGCGGGGCAGGTGTTTCCAGCAGGTGACCCAGAAGGCCCGGAGGAACAGGTAAAGCCCATGCTGGAGTGGGCCCAAGGCGGCTTCCTGCCCAAAGGCTCCGAGGGGGTCAAACCCAACACCCAGAATACAGGTCAGAACTACATTACCCACAGTTCATCCTTCCAGATGGGGAGGAATTACTATGGCTCCTGGCCTTCTTTATTTTTTATACTACATATATGGAAATTGCCAAATGTTTCTTGTATAGATAACTTCTTATGGTTGTATTTTTTTGTCTCTGCTCTTCAACAGAGGGCGGTTCTCTGAGTCCGCAGGTCCTGGGTGTCAGTCTGTCTGAGTATTTCCCTCCACCCAAGAGGCAGAAACCCAGCCTGGGCGGAGCCAAGACAGGAAGTGAGGACGTCTGCAGCCGAGGTCAGAGGTCACAGAGGGGTCATGTGGGCTCTCACTTTTGTTCATATATCAAAGAGCACGCTGAGAGTGGGAATTTCAAATAACTCAATGAGTTATGACTGGGGACTGATGAGTTATGTGATACCTACTGCAGAATCATATACTTTAACTGGGTCTGTCTGTCATTGTGTTTTATTGTTTCAGAACAAATGGTGTGTGAAGTTTTGAAGGGCAGCAGACCCATAGAAGGTAACGCTATGTGGTTTTTCCTGTGTTACCTTTTGTGGATGCTCAGGGCTCTGGGTGGCCCTTATTTTATAAGGCTCAGTGCCTGTGTGTGGATAGGCCTCGCGGTGTGCCACCAAATCTGTCATTGGCTATCACCCAGGGAGGGATGGGACTCTGTATGTGTGTATATGTGTGTGTGTGTGTGTGTGTGTGTGTGTGTGTGTGTGTGAGTGAGTGTGTGTATGTGTGTGTGTGTGTATATGTGTGTGTGTGTGTGTGTGTGTAGGTGAGTGTGTGTGAGAGTGTGTGTGCATGTGCGTGTGTGAGTGTGTATATAAGTGTGTGTGTGTGAGTGTGTGTGTATATGTGTGTGAGTGAGTGTGTGTGTATGTGTGTATGTGTGTGTGAGTGAGTGTGTGTGTGTGAGTGTGTCTCATCACTCTCCTAAAGCTTGCTCTGCTCAGTGTTTACAGTCTGTCTGCACCAGGCTGCACATGCAGTGTAAACTATGTCTTTGCAATGTCAGCGTGTGCAAAAGAAGCAGTGGCTTGACATTCCACTATGAGAGGAGAATGCGTGTCCGTCTGTGCCCTTTCTCAATGACAGAGTAGGCTGTGCCAACACTCAAACTGGCCAATTCAAACAGGCTAAAGATTTTAGCAATGCTGTGGATGTTGGTCCGGCAAGGTTAACCTTCCCTCTGGTGTCTGTGTCCTTTTTCTTGGTTCCTGCAGAGTTCTGCCTGTCCTGTGGACGGTCGCCAGTGGAGACCTTCCACCCCCTGTTTGAGGGGGGGCTCTGTCAGGCCTGTAAGGTAGGGTGGGATGTGTATTTAGAGATGTGTTCTCTGTGTGTCCAGGATGTGTATTTAGAGATGTGTTCTCTGTGTGTCCCAGGATGTGTATTTAGAGATGTGTTCTCTGTGTGTCCAGGATGTGTATTTAGAGATGTGTTCTCTGTCCCAGGATGTGTATTTAGAGATGTGTTCTCTGTGTGTCCAGGATGTGTATTTAGAGATGTGTTCTCTGTGTGTCCAGGATGTGTATTTAGAGATGTGTTCTCTGTCCCAGGATGTGTATTTAGAGATGTGTTCTCTGTCCCAGGATGTGTATTTAGAGATGTCTTACATGTACGATGATGACGGGTACCAGTCCTATTGCACTGTGTGCTGCGGGGGCCGAGAGGTGCTGCTGTGTGGGAATGCCAACTGCTGCAGGTGAGTGCAGCCACTTCCTGCTTTCTGTCTGACAGTGGGGGGGCACTTCCTGTTTGAGAGTAAGGGGGGCTGGGGACACTTCCTGTTTGAGATGGAAAGAGGGCTGCAGACACTTCCTGTTTGAGATGGAGAGAGGGCTGGGGACACTTCCTGTTTGAGAGTGGGGGGGCTGGGGTCACTTCCTGTTTGAGATGGAAAGAGGGCTCAGGACACTTCCTGTCTGAGATGGAAAGAGGGCTGGGGACACTTCCTGTTTGAGAGTGAGGAAAGTCAGGTGATGATTTTACTGTGTTTTAACTAATTGTGTTGTGTGTGTGTGTGTGAGCTTGTGTGTGTGTTTCTGTATCTGTGTGCATACACGTGTGTGAGTTTTTGTGAGTGTGTGTGTGTGTTCCTGTATCTGTGTGCATACACGTGTGTGAGTTTTTGTGAGTGTGTGTGTGTGTGAGTGTGAGCTTGTGTGTGTTTCTGTATCTGTGTGCATACACGTGTGTGAGTTTGTGTGTGTGTGTGTGTGTGTGTGTGTGCGTGAGCTTGTGTGTGTTTCTGTATCTGTGTGCATACACGTGTGTGAGTTTGTGTGTGTGTGTGTGTGTGTGCGTGAGCTTGTGTGTGTTTCTGTATCTGTGTGCATACACGTGTGTGAGTTTGTGTGTGTGTGTGTGTGTGTGTGCGTGAGCTTGTGTGTGGTTCTGTATCTGTGTGCATACATGTGTGTGAGTGTGTGTGTGTGTGTGTGCGTGAGCTTGTGTGTGTTTCTGTATCTGTGTGCATACATGTGTGTGAGTTTTTGTGAGTGTGTGCGTGTGTGTATATCTGCATGTTTGTGCATGCATGCACTCAGCCCCTCTCCCACTCTCTGTACAGGTGTTTCTGTGTGGACTGCCTGGACGTGCTTGTGGGAGCAGGCTCCTCTGAGCGTGCCCGAGCGCTGGATCCCTGGTGCTGCTACATGTGCCAGCCCTCAGAGCGCTACGGCGTCCTGGCCCGCCGCCATGACTGGACCCACAAACTGCAGGAGTTCTTTGTCAGCGACAACGGCCAGGAGTTTGTGAGTTTCACCTACCGTCATCACAAAACTATGTGACTGCAACACTGGCAAACAACACTATTCACCTGCAACACTGTGTGTGTGCGTGTGTGCATGTGTGTGTGCATGTGTGTGTGGGCGCACGTGTGTGTGCTTGTGTGTGTGCGTGTGTGTGTGTGTGTGTGTGTAATGTTTCTCCAGGAGAGTGCACAGATCTACCCTGCAGTCCCAGCTGAGCAGAGACGACCAATCAGAGTCCTCTCCCTGTTTGACGGTATCGCCACAGGTAAGTGGGTGTGTCCCTGTTACGGCCAACCACGTCTGATACCATTGAAACATACAAAAAGCCCCAACAGGTCAATATATGAAAACAAAGGCACAAATTTTGTTTAAGAAAAAGGAGAAAACAATGTGGCAGGTTCAACACATCATACAAATACACCACTATCAAACAAAAACAAAGCCATCACCCTGGCAGGGAGGTTGAGGGGTTCCTCGCACTTATCCACGGTGCGACCCCAGGGCTGAGGACGGCAGGAGCACCCCACTGTTCCTGATGGGCAACTGCATAACAGTCCTCAGATCACCTAAATAGTCACAATTCTTCGTTTTAGATTAAGGCATTTAGCAAACGCTCCCATTTACATTTTACACACTATTCATTCAGACAGCTGCATATTAACTGAGGCCAGTCAGATTAGGTGCCTTGCTTGAGGGCACAGCTGGTGGGCGGGGAATCAAACCCGCAGCCTCTCCCTGATGAACCTAGCTCCCTAACATTACACTTTACCGCTGCTCTGACCCACATCTTTTTTAATGTCTGTTTTGTATCCCCCCTCCCTTATCCTTCTCCCTCCCTCCCTCTCCACCCCCCAGGGTACCTGGTGCTGAAGGACCTTGGTTTTCGCGTGGGGATGTACATGGCGTCGGAGGTGTGTGACGACTCCATCTCTGTGGGGGTGGTGCGCCATGAGGGAAAGATCCAGTACGTGCACGACGTGCGCAACATCACCAGGAAGGATGTGAGTGCCCGCCAACCTCTGACCCCTGACCCCTGACCCCTGGGGAGGAGGCGTGGCCTTGTGAAGGTGGTCGGGTGCTTTTAGTTGTCAGTTTTAATTTCATGGGCATGACTGTCTGCAGGGTAACTATGGGCAGGAAATCAGACAGACAGTATTTCATATTCAAATGCTGTGTATATATTCCAGCACTTACACATACACACACCATATACACACAAAGTCTATTTCAGTCCCATTTTTCTGAATTTTGGTCAACAATAACTTCAGAGTTTAAAATGGCTGCTGCTAGCATGCAGCTCTCTGGTCCCTGCTTCACTGGGCTACAATGGCGCCCCACGCTGTGCTGCTGCTCTTGGCCCTCATGCACAAAACCCGTCAAAGAGATGAGTTTATGTGAGAGCTGGAGAATCATACATCATGAGTGAACGGCACATACTTGCATACTGACATATAAAAGTGCCTCTGGATTACCACAGGTGGCTTCCATCTGTCAACTCGAGAATGTCACACTGAATGAAACAGGTTCAAAGAATAAGAAAGGGATTTTCTCCAAATCCAAAACAGATTACAACTTATGTTAATAAAGTGCAAGCAATGAAACCTGTTATTATTTTGTTATTGCAGATCATACAAGATAGCAGCATATACATCTATAAAAATTCTTTGTCTTGTAAAAAATGAAAATCTGTAGCTTCCATGTGCATCATCATGACTGAGTTTCCCTGAACCAGGGAGCAGTCTCTCCAACAGCAGCGTCATTATGGGAATTTAGGAGGCAGGTTTTTATCCCTGGTATTGAAAGCAGACACACTGTCCATTTAGACGCTTTACCCGGCTGCTCTTCATCTCTCTTCAATCTCCTCGGTGTAGCAGATCTGCTTTAAGGGGGGAAAAATGTGTTCCTCTGTCCAACATGGGGGACGCATTTGCATTCCTCACGGTAGGAACTATGCAGCCACTTGATGCATGGGCTTGTAAATTCCTGACAGCTTTGTATTTTCTTATTTCACACTTATCCAGAGAACTTTGTGTTATAAGCCTGTTCTAATACATATATTACAGCTTCTCACTAATATCCATGAGCTGTAATAACAGTGTGTTTTATTATTCTAGTTTTGACATTACAGCACTGCTCTGCTGTATCTTTTCAGCTCAGAAAGCCAGTATACAAAATGTCAGGCGGTCCCGGGTATTTCCCGGTATAAAGCACAGAATGCCAGCATACAAAATGTCAGGCAGTGCTGAGTATTTACTGGTATAAAACAGCATCGGCCGACACCATCTCAGAAATGATATGAGATTAGAAATATATTTTTTTTTTTTAAAATTCTCTGACAAACATATTTTGTTCTTATTACTTTATATCCATATACATACACACATATACACACACACTTGCATATGCATACACACACTCACAAAAACTCACACACGTATGCACACAGATACAGAAACACACACACACGCACACAGACTCACACACGCATAGGAGGAAGTTCCCTAACAGCGGGGTGGCTTTCTTTGAGTTCTGCCGCGTGTGTAGTAGTGAGCACCTGCTCCTGCCTCTCTGAACACGCACACAGACTCACACACGCATAGGAGGAAGTTCCCTAACAGCGGGGTGGCTTTCTTTGAGTTCTGCCGCGTGTGTAGTAGTGAACACCTGCTCCTGCCTCTCTGAACACGCACACAGACTCACACACGCATAGGAGGAAGTTCCCTAACAGCGGGGTGGCTTTCTTTTAGTTCTGCCGCGTGTGTAGTAGTGAGCACCTGCTCCTGCCTCTCTGAGTGAAACCGCTGCAGCTGCTTTAGGCTGAAATCCCTCCGCCCCCAAACTCACCCTTTCAGCCCACAGAAAGGAGGCCCCCTTTGTGCCTTTTTGACGTCTGATCCCCCCACCCCGCCCCCACCCTGCCTGCACCCATTCAGACGGGGGAGGGGAGGTTAAGCTAGGCCCCTCCCCTGTGTGGAGGCGTGCGAGCATCGCCCCGGTGCTGTGAACAGCTGAATGAGTGTCTGTGGATCTGCAGGCTGGGAGCAGCCTGTGAACAGCTGAATGAGTGTCTGTGGATCTGCAGGCTGGGAGCAGCCTGTGAACAGCTGAATGAGTGTCTGTGGATCTGCAGGCTGGGAGCAGCCTGTGAACAGCTGAATGAGTGTCTGTGGATCTGCAGGCTGGGAGCAGCCTGTGAACAGCTGAATGAGTGTCTGTGGATCTGCAGGCTGGGAGCAGCCTGTGAACAGCTGAATGAGTGTCTGGATCTGCAGGCTGGGAACAGCCTGTGAACAGCTGAATGAGTGTCTGTGAATCTGCAGGCTGGGAGCAGCCTGTGAACAGCTGAACGAGTGTCTGTGGATCTGCAGGCTGGGAACAGCCTGTGAACAGCTGAATGAGTGTCTGTGGATCTGCAGGCTGGGAGCAGCCTGTTCCTCGGGATCGTTACTCTCCGCTCAGCGTATAAACTACAGCAGCACAGTCAATCACCAGCTCATTCTCCTCAACAAACACTCTCTGTCTCTGACTTCCTGGGAAACTTAATGCCATGTTGAAGGTTCAGTGCCTGTTGATTGTTAGCGTGTTGCTTATTGCACCGTGGATAGTAGAAGTTGCTAAATGAGTGAATGTAAATGGCCTTTTCCACCCTGGAGCCAGCCCTCACCCAGGGTCTGTGCTGGAGGGTGAATGCATATCTGTCTGCAGAGAGCCACATGTGACCTGTAGAAGCATGGTCATTGAGCTGCAGCTCCACAATCACTCTGGAGCCATCCTGCAGAGCTGCGAAGTCATGCACTCACTCTGGAGCCAGCCTGCAGAGCTGCGAAGTCATGCACTCACTCTGGAGCCAGCCTGCAGAGCTGCGCAGTCATGCACTCGTTCTGGAGCCAGCCTGCAGAACTGCGCAGTCATGCACTCACTCTGGAGCCAGCCTGCAGAGCTGCGAAGTCATGCACTCGCTCTGGAGCCAGCCTGCAGAGCTGCACAGTCATGTACTCGCTCTGGAGCCAGCCTGCAGAGCTGCGCAGTCATGTACTCACTCTGGAGCCAGCCTGCAGAGCTGCACAGTCATGTACTCGCTCTGGAGCCAGCCTGCAGAGCTGCGCAGTTATGCACTCACTCAGGAGCCAGCCTGCAGAGCTGCGCAGTCATGCACTCGTTCTGGAGCCAGCCTGCAGAGCTGCACAGTCATGTACTCGCTCTGGAGCCAGCCTGCAGAGCTGCGCAGTTATGCACTCACTCAGGAGCCAGCCTGCAGAGCTGCGCAGTCATGCACTCACTCTGGAGCCAGCCTGCAGAGCTGCACAGTCATGCACTCTGCTTTCCAGAGTGCATGACACAGTCATTCATTCAGTCTGCAGCTGCAGTTATTTACTCTGCAGCTTTGTAGTCTGTAGCTAAGGTACATGACTGGGATTCCTGAGGTTGGTGGTTCAAGCCCCAGTCCAGCCACAGCAAGAACACTATTGCTGTTGGGCCCTTGAGCAAGGCCCTTAACCCCACATTGCTCCCAGTTGGGGATTGGCCCTGGGTTAGCCCAATCAACTGTTAGTTGTTTTGGATAAAAGCATCAGCTAAATGACTGTAATGCAGCGTTGTCAGAATGTTTGTGCCCCAGACCCAGCACAGATACACACAGAGACGTGCAGTACCTCTAAATGACACTGTGTGGTGCTGTTACATTGCAGTACATTTGTGCAGCAGGCGCTCTTATCTTAACAGGGACTTGAAATGCCAGAGAACACATGTGTGTCTAAATCAGTGGTATGGACTGCTGTAAGAAGGGTTAGAACTGACAGCACTCTTACACCAGAGATAGTATTCACACAAGGATGCTAATGTGTTCACACAAGGATGCTAATGTGTTCACACAAGGATGCTAATGTATTCATACAAGGATGCTAATGTGTTCACACAAGGATGCTAATGTGTTCACACAAGGATGCTAATGTATTCATACAAGGATGCTAATGTGTTCACACAAGGATGCTAATGTGTTCATACAAGGATGCTAATGTGTTCACACAAGGATGCTAATGTGTTCATACAAGGATGCTAATGTGTTCATACAAGGATGCTAATGTTTTCACACAAGGATGCTAATGTGTTCACACAAGGATGCTAATGTGTTCATACAAGGATGCTAATGTGTTCACACAAGGATGCTAATGTGTTCACACAAGGATGCTAAAGTATTCATACAAGGATGCTAATGTGTTCATACAAGGATGCTAATGTGTTCATACAAGGATGCTAATGTGTTCACACAAGGTTGTTAAAATGCCTGACATCCAATTTATTGGTCCAAACTAATTATTGTCAACATAGAGGATATTGCTTCGGGAAACTGCCACCATGTTTACTTCGAAACTATCTGGCATTGATTTTAGGAAGATAAAATGCATTGGATGTATATAATTCATATGTAAATGTGTATTATACCAGTATTCCTTTTGCATAATGGAACTTTTCCTTGGGTGACTCTGTTTTAGCTTAATAAATATTGCGCCCTTTGTTTGGAAGTGAAGCACACAGTAACAGGACTGATGATGTCATTGGGCAGATCGCTGAATGGGGCCCATTCGACCTGGTGATCGGCGGGAGTCCCTGTAATGACCTCTCCATCGTCAACCCTGCCAGGAAGGGCCTGTTCGGTATGGATGTCCACTTCCTGTCCGCTATTGTAACAGTGATAAGCCCACAGACCTGACCATTTGCGAGTTGTTTGTGATGTTGATAGCTGTAACTGAAAGTGTCTGCCACTTACAGATAGACAGTATACTTTGACACCTCAATTCCATATTTGCAATCCACTATAATCAATCTAGAAATGCACATGAATGACATTCATAAGGTGAACGGTTTCTGATTGGACATATTCATAATTTCCTTTCATAAGCGTCACTAATTTTCTACTGGGACCCGTGCAAGCACAATATACTGACCAGAGGTTTTATGACATAACATTATTTTATCCATTACCCATACCTATTTTGCACTGAATTACAGACCAAGTTAAAGCATGTACATCAAATTAAATGAAAGTAAAGCATGTGTCCTGTCTCCATGGCGATGGCGCGGGCCACTGCAGAGGGTACGGGTCGCCTGTTCTTTGAGTTCTACCGGCTCCTGAACGCCGCGCGGCCCAAGGAGGGAGAGGACCGACCCTTCTTCTGGCTGTTTGAGAACGTGGTTGCCATGGGAGTCAGCGACAAGCGGGACATCTCCCGCTTCTTGGAGGTACGCGCTGTACGCATCTCACACGAAAGACGCACAAATACCATAGGCATATTGCACTTTAAATACCATACACCATACGTGTATTACACTGTACACGATATACACACACTACAAACTATATATACACCATTTTCATAAACAAACACCACACGCTGTACACACATTGACATGCACTATACTCAAACTATACACAAGTTCACATGCATACACATGCTCACAACACACAAACACACACTCTGCATCCATGCACACTGTTTCATAATTCCATATGTACTCACACAAAATACAAAAACTTTCTCATGCAATGGTTTCCTTTGAAGATACCATGGTATTAAGGCTGTTGTCATAGTGCTAGTTTATTGTCATGGCATTGTATCTGTCGTCATGATGCTGAGTCTGTTGTCGTGACACTGTGTCCATTGTCATTGTGCTGTATCTGTTGTCATGGCGCTGTGTCCGTTGTCATGACGCTGTGTGTTGGATCTGTTGCAGTGTAACCCAGTGATGATCGATGCCATTGAGGTGTCTGCTGCCCACCGAGCACGTTACTTCTGGGGAAACCTGCCAGGCATGAACAGGTGCGTCCGTCTCTGCAGGACCCCCCCCCCCACTCTCAATACGTATCTGCCCCTCTCCCAGCTCCCCCACAGTGATTAGTGAAACTGAGTCCCCTCCCTCTCTCTCCTCCCTCCATGCCCCTCCTTCAGTTTGTATCTTACCCTAACCCTCCCTCTCTCAACTCCCTCCATGCCCCTCCTTCAGTTCATATCTAACCCTAACCCTCCCTCTCTCTCCTCCCTCCATGCCCCTCCTTCAGTTCGTATCTAACCCTAACCCTCCCTCTCTCCTCCCTCCATGCCCCTCCTTTAGTTCGTATCTAACCCTAACCCTCCCTCTCTCTCCTCCCTCCATGCCCCTCCTTCAGTTCGTATCTAACCCTAACCCTCCCTCTCTCTCCTCCCTCCATGCCCCTCCTTCAGTTCGTATCTAACCCTAACCCTCCCTCTCTCCTCCCTCCATGCCCCTCCTTTAGTTCGTATGTAACCCTAACCCTCCCTCTCTCTCCTCCCTCCATGCCCCTCCTTCAGTTCGTATCTAACCCTAACCCTCCCTCTCTCCTCCCTCCATGCCCCTCCTTCAGTTCGTATCTAACCCTAACCCTCCCTCTCTCCTCCCTCCATGCCCCTCCTTCAGTTCGTATCTAACCCTAACCCTCCCTCTCTCTCCTCCCTCCATGCCCCTCCTTCAGTTCGTATCTAACCCTAACCCTCCCTCTCTCTCCTCCCTCCATGCCCCTCCTTCAGTTCGTATCTAACCCTAACCCTCCCTCTCTCTCCTCCCTCCATGCCCCTCCTTCAGTTTGTATCTTACCCTAACCCTCCCTCTCTCTCCTCCCTCCATGCCCCTCCTTCAGTTCGTATCTTACCCTAACCCTCCCTCTCTCTCCTCCCTCCATGCCCCTCCTTCAGTTCGTATCTAACCCTAACCCTCCCTCTCTCTCCTCCCTCCATGCCCCTCCTTCAGTTCGTATCTTACCCTAACCCTCCCTCTCTCTCCTCCCTCCATGCCCCTCCTTCAGTTCGTATCTAACCCTAACCCTCCCTCTCTCTCCTCCCTCCATGCCCCTCCTTCAGTTCGTATCTAACCCTAACCCTCCCTCTCTCTCCTCCCTCCATGCCCCTCCTTCAGTTCGTATCTTACCCTAACCCTCCCTCTCTCTCCTCCCTCCATGCCCCTCCTTCAGTTCGTATCTTACCCTAACCCTCCCTCTCTCTCCTCCCTCCATGCCCCTCCTTCAGTTCGTATCTAACCCTAACCCTCCCTCTCTCTCCTCCCTCCATGCCCCTCCTTCAGTTCGTATCTTACCCTAACCCTCCCTCTCTCTCCTCCCTCCATGCCCCTCCTTCAGTTCGTATCTAACCCTAACCCTCCCTCTCTCCTCCCTCCATGCCCCTCCTTCAGTTCGTATCTAACCCTAACCCTCCCTCTCTCTCCTCCCTCCATGCCCCTCCTTCAGTTCGTATCTAAGCCTAACCCTCCCTCTCTCCCCAGGCCCCTGTGTCCTTCTGGCACAGATAAGCTCCACCTGCAGGACTGTCTGGAGCATGGGCGGGTGGCCAAGGTGAGTCTCACCTGTGTGTGTGTGTGTGTGTGTATCTCAGTGTGCTTTAGGTGTGTGTGTGTGTGTGTGTGTGTTGTGTGTGTATCTCAGTGTGCTTTAGATGTGTGTTTGTGTGTGTGTATTTGAGTGTGCTTTAGATGTGTGTTTATGTGTAGTGTGTGTATCTCAGTGTGCTTTAGGTGTGTGTGTGTGTGTGTGTGTGCGTGTGTATTTCTGTGTGTTTTTTGTGTGTGTGTGTGTGTGTGTGCGTGTGTATCTCAGTGTTCTTTAGGTGTGTGTGTGTGTGCGTGTGTATCTCAGTGTGCTTTAGGTGTGTGTGTGTGTTTGTGCGTGTGTTGTGTGTGTATCTCAGTGTGCTTTAGGTGTGTGTGTGTGTGTGTTGTGTGTGTATCTCAGTGTGCTTTAGGTGTGTGTGTGTGTGTGTGTGTTGTGTGTGTATCTCAGTGTGCTTTAGGTGTGTGTGTGTGTGTGTGTGTTGTGTGTGTATCTCAGTGTGCTTTAGGTGTGTGTGTGTGTGTGTGTGTGTGCGTGTGTCTGTGTGTGTGTGTGTGTGTGTGTGTGTGTGCTGTGTATCTCAGTGTGCTTTAGTGTGTGTGTGTGTTTGTGCGTGTGTTGTGTGTGTATCTCAGTGTGCTTTAGGTGTGTGTGTGTGTGTGTGCGTGTGTATCTCAGTGTGCTTTAGGTGTGTGTGTGTGTTTGTGCGTGTGTTGTGTGTGTATCTCAGTGTGCTTTAGGTGTGTGTGTGTGTGTGTTGTGTGTGTATCTCAGTGTGCTTTAGGTGTGTGTGTTGTGTGTGTATCTCAGTGTGCTTTAGGTGTGTGTGTGTGTGTGTGTGTGTGTGTGTGTGTGTGGTGTGTGTTTGTGTGTGTGTGTGTGTATCTCAGTGTGCTTTAGGTGTGTGTGTTGTGTGTGTATCTCAGTGTGCTTTAGGTGTGTGTGCGTGTGTGTGTGTATCTCAGTGTGCTTTAGGTGTGTGTGTGTGTGTGTGTTTCTCCTGCAGTTTGGAAAGGTGCGCACCATCACCACACGCTCTAACTCCATAAAGCAGGGCAAAGACCAGCACTTCCCCGTCATCATGAATGGCAAGGAGGACATTCTGTGGTGCACTGAGATGGAGAGGTGAGCCCCCCATCCCCCCTCCCCACTGTGACCCCTAAACCCCTGACCTACTGCTGCCTGAGGGTGAAGGGTCAAAGGTCACCATGAGAATGGGTCCTAATCACAGGGTTCAGTGGCTGGGTCAAAACAGTCAGTTCAGTTTTATATCTGAGCTCTTGAATCTAAACATGGGAAAAACAGGCCCTGTTTCTCCCCTCTCTGAGCTGTTACCCTTTGGCCCTCTGAGCACTGGCCCCTGGCTTTACATGCATGGATTTCATCATATGCAATTATTAACAAAAATATGAATATCATTTTGTGCAATATGGAGTACATGCCAAAATTTAATATTTATGGAGTAAGCATCACTTTTGTTATATTTTTCATGTTCGGTGGCTGGATAGCACATCTGTTATAGAATATATGATGTCTGTAAATCCAAATCACTCACACCGAAACAGAAGTGACTGATGTAGTTTGTAACATGCTGCACACATAGTTAAGTGTTTTTGTTTGTCATTAGTACACATGGGGTCATTATTGTAAGATGTGATGTGACTGATGGCGGTGTGTGCCCTCAGGATTTTTGGGTTCCCTGTGCACTACACGGATGTGTCCAACATGGGCCGAGGGGCGCGGCAGAAGCTGTTGGGCCGATCCTGGAGCGTGCCCGTCATTCGACATCTCTTCGCCCCTCTCAAGGACTACTTTGCCTGCGAATAAAGGGGGACTACCCCCCCCCCCAAAAAAACCTCCCTGCCACTCACCCCCACCTCTCTACAACTCCCAGCCCTCCCTCTTACCCCTCAGTACTCTGTTCAGCCATCCCACTACAATTCCACTACTTCCCAGCCCTTCTGCTGCTGCCTCCATCCTTCTACCTCCACCCAGCCCACTCAGTGCCCACTCAGTGCCCCCTCCCCACTCTGCCCACTCAGTGCCCCCTCCCCACCCGGCCCACTCAGTGCCCACTCAGTGCCCCCTCCCCACTCTGCCCACTCAGTGCCCACTCTCCACCCTGCCCACTCAGTGCCCACTCAGTGCCCCCTCCCCACCCTGCACACTCAGTGCCCCCTCCCCACCCTGCCCACTCAGTGCCCACTCAGTGCCCCCTCCCCACCCTGCCCACTCAGTGCCCACTCAGTGCCCCCTCCCCACCCGGCCCACTCAGTGCCCACTCAGTGCCCTCTCCCCACCCTGCCCACTCAGTGCCCACTCTCCACCCTGCCCACTCAGTGCCCACTCAGTGCCCCCTCCCCACCCTGCCCACTCAGTGCCCCCTCCCCACCCTGCCCACTCAGTGCCCCCTCCCCACTCTGCCCACTCAGTGCCCCCTCCCCACCCTGCCCACTCAGTGCCCACTCAGTGAACCCTCCCCACCCTGCCCACTCAGTGCCCACTCCCCACCCTGCCCACTCAGTGCCCCCTCCCCCCCCTGCCCACTCAGTGCCCACTCCCCACCCTACCCACTCAGTGCCCACTCAGTGCCCCCTCCCCACCCTGCCCACTCAGTGCCCACTCTCCACCCTGCCCACTCAGTGCCCCCTCTCCACCCTGCCCACTCAGTGCCCACTCAGTGCCCCCTCCCCACCCTGTCCACTCAGTGCCCCCTCCCCACCCTGCCCACTCAGTGCCCACTCAGTGAACCCTCCCCACCCTGCCCACTCAGTGCCCACTCCCCACCCTGCCCACTCAGTGCCCCCTCCCCACCCTGCCCACTCAGTGCCCCCTCCCCACCCTGCCCACTCAGTGCCCACTCTCCACCCTGCCCACTCAGTGCCCTCTCCCCACCCTGCCCACTCAGTGCCCACTCAGTGCCCCCTCCCCACTCTGCCCACTCAGTGCCCACTCAGTGCCCACTCTCCACCCTGCCCACTCAGTGCCCACTCAGTGCCCACTCTCCACCCTGCCCACTCAGTGCCCACTCTCCACCCTGCCCACTCAGTGCCCTCTCCCCACCCTGCCCACTCAGTGCCCACTCTCCACCCTGCCCACTCAGTGCCCCCTCCCCACCCTGCCCACTCAGTGCCCCCTCCCCCCCCCCCCCTCAGTGCCCCCTCCCCACCCTGCCCACTCAGTGCCCACTCTCCACCCTGCCCACTCAGTGCCCTCTCCCCACCCTGCCCACTCAGTGCCCCCTCCCCACCCTGCCCACTCAGTGCCCACTCAGTGCCCCCTCCCCACCCTGCCCACTCAGTGCCCACTCAGTGCCCCCTCCCCACCCTGCCCACTCAGTGCCCCCTCCCCACCCTGCCCACTCAGTGCCCCCTCTGCACCCTGCCCACTCAGTGCCCTCTCCCCCACCCGGCCCACTCAGTGCCCACTCAGTGCCCCCTCCCCACCCTGCCCACTCAGTGCCCCCCCCCCTCCCTGCCCACTCAGTGCCCCCTCCCCACCCTGCCCACTCAGTGCCCACTCAGTGCCCCCTCCCCACCCTTCCCACTCAGTGCCCACTCCCCACCCTGCCCACTCAGTGCCCCCTCCCCACCCTGCCCACTCAGTGCCCTCTCCCCCACCCGGCCCACTCAGTGCCCACTCAGTGCCCCCTCCCCACCCTGCCCACTCAGTGCCCACTCTCCACCCTGCCCTCTCAGCGCCATTCTCCCTGAACAGGAGCCGCCAGCCGCCAGTCTGAGAGAAGCCCTGCCAGCTCCTTCCTCCCCAGACAGACCAGTGCAGACCATGCGGCTCTTCTGCTGCTCTCTCTTTTCACTGCCTTGTTTTTACCATGTAAAGACCCTGTAGCCACTGCCTCACACCGCCTGACAGGAAGCGTCCGGCGTGCGGCGCCATGGCAACGTTGTCGGCCATTTTGGCCCGCTATACCTCATGTCAACAAGTTCCAGACAGCACTTGTTCACACATCATGCCAGCTTCCCCCAGCACTTTCCATGTCTTTGTCCGATTTGTTTTTGTAATTGATGTGTGAGGTGCTGTCTGTGGTTTCACTGGTGCTCTCTGTATGTTGTTCAGTTGTTCCCTCTCAGGACTGGATGTAAGGATCATCCTGTTTCACAAGCCTGGGTTTTATCTCAAGAAAAGAAAGTCAAGAAAAGTATCTTAAGAAAGTCTAAAAGGTGAAGATAAAAAGATGTTTTCATAAAAAGTACAATCAAAGAATTTAAAAAGAGATTCCTGAGTCGCCCAGAAATCTCAGTGTGGTAAAAAATGAAAAAGTTGAGATTATTAGCATTTTTATTCCATATTTTATCTTTTTATCATAGCATAATTTTATGGTTTATATAAATCTACCTTTTAGGTATAATAAGGAGATCCATAATGGTATATCTAAAATGTTTTACAAAAATCTGCATTTAGCACTTAGAAAGAGAAAATTCAGAAAGCAGTATACGATGAGAGGGGGATGTTCCTGGCCATAAAGAAGAACTTCATTTTCAAGATAATTTTACTTTATTTCTGCAGTTATAAACTAATCATCACAGTTTTGACTGCATAGCAGGGTCACCAATCAAAAGCTTGATACATCTATCCATCGAAAATGATATAACCAAATCAGAAGTCAAGAAAATTTGTCCACAAAGTGAAGTTCTCCTGAGGAGCTTCTAGAACATGTGAAATATGGTCCAGGATAAATCCATAAATGCATAGCTACCTTTCCTCGGTTCAGCTTTTAGAACATGTTTTTTATTTTACTATAATCTTTTATAGAGACAAAGTACTGTATTTGATTACTGTTTACAAGTGTTAAATCTTCCTCTCGCCCTGAGAGAAATGACTTGGATGGGCCTCAGTAAAATTGGCCGTCTTTAGAGATAACAAGTACAAACCCTGAAAGGAAGCACTAACATGTCCCTCCTCTTCCTCACCTACACTCTATACCTCAGTATTTCATCGCTCAGTTTTTCAGAATGAAAGTGTTCCATATTTATGTGATCTTTTCTGAGAGGTGGAAAATGTCAAATGTGCAGCCAAGTGTTTCAAACATTTCAGGATTTTTTTTTACGTATAAGTACACATTTCAGTTGAAGTATGTATATGTATAGTTTTTTTTTCTATTTTTAATAACACTTTCTGTCTTTAAATATGAAGCTATCTGTAGCAAAATACCAAGAGCCGTAAGTGTTTTGTTTCTGATTTTATACACTGATATAGCAATGTAGAATACTGATACTTTTTATATTTCAAACTAATAGTGATATGACAGGAAAAGCCTAACCTTGTTTCTTTAATCTTTATACTAAATGCTGGAGTTTTTAACCAGTCTTTGCCCTTTATTCTAAGAATAAAACATCCAGGTGCAAGCAAAGCTGGTGGTGGAAGAAGACTATTTTGAATTTGTACTGTTTTATGTAATGAATGACATATACCTATAGGCTTTATATAAGAGTAGCAACAGCCATGGCACTGTTATGACTGTATAGATCTGTGAACTCACAGTGTGCCTCCATCTTCAGTCAATAAAGCTGATTTGACCATTTCTGTTGGTCTGTGTCTATATCATGCCCTTCCTTAATGACTCATCTTCAATTTTCATATATCAGAGCAAAGCATAAAGCATAAATGTAAAAGAATACATATGCTGTATTCATGTCATACACTCCATACCATTAGGTGTTTTGATTGATTGTTTTTGAATGATATCCTTGTCCTATAGATTTTACAGAACATAGTCCTCATATTTTGGGCTTGAAATTCTCTCATTCAAAGATAAATGTGGCACAATACTCAAAATGTATTTCATATCATTATAATGCGTTAAATATTCTTGTTTTGTTCTTTTAAATTAAATGAATCAATAGATAGACTCAATTCATACATGCCGAATTTGCTCCCTCACGAATTCTGAGTGAATGTCAACCTGCTGCTGAACCGCCATTTTTGACGTCCCACGTTGTTTCACAAAAAGGTTTGCGACGCGTGGGTTATCGCCTTATAGGTGGACAGCAGACACAGTTACAATTTCATATTGACTTGTGCACTGTATTGTAAATATTGTAAAAAAAAAAAAAAACAAAAAAAATGTGTGTCGTTGTGCTTGGTTTCGTGACGCTGGTCCGAATCAAACCCCAGAACGATGTTGCAAGAATAATCCCTGCGAGGCAACCGGCGGATGTTTGAGTTAACTGCTTCGGTTAATCAGGGACCCGTGATATTCCTGTGAAGTTCACCAAGAGATGCACGACCAGTGCAAAAATGAAGCTTCCAGGATCAGCCAATTCAGTAGTTTGAAATTATACCCACTTAAATTATTTAATTTAATGGCGATTTTGGTTCTTGATTATCATCGGTTAAACAATTGAATTGACTTCTGAAGCCAGCCTTGTCGCCCACCTGCAAAGAATTTTCAGGAACTTTCATATTTGGTTTTAGGAAGGTTAGCCAATTGTAATCTTTTGGGTAGTAAATTACAATCTAACAAATCCTTAATTTATCATTTTAATTGTGGAGACGTCCATACTTCAATAGGGTACTTTATTCGAATTAACAACTGAATAATTTGTTCGAATTGCTCTAGAAGTATACTAATGTTTAAATTGGTAAGTTTCCCTTGTTTTCGGGAGTAATACTTAGTCCATGAAATTTGGAAAAAAAAAAAAAAAGTTTAATGCACAAATAGAAAATAGCCTACAGAATGTAACTATTACCTTGTGAGTGATTTTTTTCGGTTAAAAACCTAAGCCTTCTTGATTCCATGCGATTCATACCATCGTTTATAAATATTATTTGCAATTTTACCTCAATAGCAAGTCATTATCACACTTTTAGGATTATCAAGGAAAATTGTGAGAATTGCCTTGGTCCTTCAGGGGTTCTGGTGTCCTTTTGTTGACGAGTTTCCAACCGCCATTTTAGTAACAAGTGTACACTGCCATTTTGTAACATCGTATGACTATAGCTATATAAGAAGCCGATCTGAGCTGCATTGTAGCTCTTGATTACATTCTAATTTCGCAATGCGGTTTTAATTGAACCGCATTCAATTTCATTTGATTCAAATGTTCTGGGCTGCATGGTATGACCAAATTTAAAATAAAACTCCTAGTGTTTATAGTTAATTCTCCAATATTGTCCTATCAGTCTTGGTAGTGGCAAAAAGACGTAGTCTAAACAAAAATCTGAGAAACCGAGTAACGTTCACTTAATTGGGGGGTGCACTCACATGTGCCAGTGTGCTGGCTAGTCCATACCTTTTCAATAATAGAATCAAAATAAAATGTCTAATAGGTTAACTTATTCCCCTTTCTGGAAACTGCAAATCAGGTTAATCTTCCAAATATTCAGTTTGTGTGTTTTTTAATTATTTTATATTTTGTTATCACAAAATCAAAACTGGACTATTGACAGATGTGGTAGACCATGGCTATTGTTGACATTGGTTATAGTGCATAGCTTTCTCTACTACCACAACACGACTCAAAGGGGCAAAACCTGCAGCAAGTCGGTAGTGCTAAACTAAAAAGTGCATTTCCCTCAGTAAACCATCAATAAATGTTTAAAGACATGCTTAATAAATAGGGGATTATTAATGAATGCAATTAAAGTTTCTTAACTACAATGTTGCCTTAACAAACTTAACAGTTGTTCAACAATGGTAAAATCTCCTTGATCTGTTCAGCATTTTGCATCGCGGCAGGTTGCTTCTGTTGAGGTGAATATCATGTTAATAATGGAGCAGGAACGAGCAGACCAAAAATATTGAACAATAAAACTAATGTAGAGTATGAGAATTAGCTAGAGGAATTAAGCATGAGGTCGGTCGATTCTATTGATATGCAGGACGGCCATTTCGAAAGGCAGTCCTACCATATTGGTAGGAATCTAAGACCGATAATATGGCTGTCAAAGATTTAGGACACTGGCAATTTGTCCCTTTTGGATTCTGGTAGTTTTCAGAAAAAAATCCATTTGTACAGCTACGTAAGTTCAACCTCTATGTAAGTTGATCACAATACAAAAGGTAACAATACAGAGTCGGCTACACATTAAATAAGATTCGAAAAGCATTTCTAAAAGCAGTTCTATGAGATGGAGAGTGAAGCTGGCTCCACACAGTCATTATCAATTGCCCAAACAAGCCAGAGGTCTATCTTTGTAACTATTTACGGTGTCAATATTAAAGTCGGCTATTTGCGAAAGTGGTTCATTATCAACCCATAATAGTCGTCCCATGAGATGTGACTGTGGTAGTTGTGTCACCGCCATCGTGCTCTTCACAGTTCCGAAAGCAGCACCGCAAGATGGCTGCTAAGATCGGCGCCATTATAAATGTTATTCGGACATATATGGGCTTCAACATCGCATTACATTGTTGTTGGGTATTTATTGGAGAACTTACTGACTCATTTAATGCTTTGAATAGCTATATTCAATGAAAAACAGTTGCAATAACAAACTCAAGGGTAGTATATCTGGGAAGATATTTCCCCATACAAACTCATTACATAGCCTATGTAAGGTTTGGACAATGAATGAGGGGTGCTCTAAAAACAGTCCACATTGATCACTTACAAAACGTGGGAGGTGTAAGTGTTAGTTCTACAGTGAAGGACTAGGCTTAAGTCACAGCTGTGATCAACGCTATGAAATCCTTTCAGCAGACTCCTCATTTGGCTGTTTTTCTTCAGCCCTTAAAAGCTATAGCATATAGGCTAGTGCTTCCCAGAGAGAGAAATATCCCGACGTTCTTGGGAGTGTTTCTATAGAAACTTCATTACCATGTAGCCTTAACATCAGAGAACCAGTTATTCTTTACACTAGCCCTCTTGAATTACAGCTTCTAGCAACCCAAACAACAAAAATGAAGGTTACATCAGTCATTATACTACCGATTTGTCATTCATATTAGCAAGTGTGATCTATTTTCATCTTATTGTGAATCTAAGAATGTTTCAATAGTTCTTAGACTGCCAAATCCAAAAATACTCAGAAGGAAACACGATAAAGTGTCTTCCACTGATTACATTATCGCCATGCAAATATTGTGATAAGGGGCTTCATACCAGGACATAAAGTATTGAATTGAATAGGTTATAGCGATGCATTACTGCGCACAAATCAAATTAACGCAAAGCTCACATTTCTGGCTACCCAAGGGGTCAATGTTGATGTCCCGCCGTACAGCAGACAGAAGCTCATGGTGATTAATTTGACTTAAGATGTTACAAGGGAGCGAAAGCTTAATTGGCTCAAACCCTTGACAGCATTCAGACTTTGATTGGATTTAACGAATGATTGAATTTGTCAATCTACATGTAGGCGAAGAAAGACATCTCGGAGAAACATGCCATTTTTTTGATGGTTTATAGTATACATCAATCACAATACTAGATAAGCCTGTAGTTTAAGTGAACAAAGGCAGCCTCTGTAGCGGACCTAGCAAGACTTCCCAAAAATTGCTGTTCTGTTCAGGTGCAACTATTCATACCATGTGGCGTAAATGTATACATGAAAGTGCGTACAGCTAATCAAAATGTTTGATCAACTGTAATGTTGGCTATAGTCAAACATCCTATTTCACAAAGTAAAGCTATGAAGTCCACTTGTGCTTTTCATCCATGTTATAACCCAAATGAGAAAACGTTGCGAATGAAATGAATATGCTAATCCCTTACCATAATCAGTCTGCTGACCTAATTCAAATTTTGGCTGCTGGCTTTATTCAGATTTTAAGTTATTTTAATTTTGCAGCTAGCTAACTTGCAAGGTAGCTACCCTTATGAATCGGCCACGTGCCTGGCGCTTTTTATGTAAGGCCCAGTCGTTTAAATCTCGTAAAGAATGCTACAGCCCACCCGTTAAAATCCCCCCAGGATGTTATTAGCATATGTTAAGTTATCAAACTATCAAGCTATGGTAGCTAGCCTACATTTTGCGAAAGGGGGAGGACCCGATACTCTGTTGGCCAATCCGACAGAGTATCGGCCAATCCGACAGAGTGGGGGTTGCACCAGTAGCTAGATAGATCACTAGTACCACGGCCGGGTGTCAGTACCCTACAGGAGCACGGAGCAGCGGTGGTAAGTCGCGCAAAATGCATATTAAAGAGATGACTTGTGGCAGTGTGATACCGGCTGGGTTTTTAGAGAGAGTACCCTCGTGGTGGCATTTCAGTCCGCGGGACAATTTAATTTTCTGAGCTCAGTTTTTCAGTCATCCCATTCAAAGACCATACAGACGCACAAAGACTCATACTGGAGATAAACCTGACACAAAGGCAATAGCCGCATTTAAACGGCGAGAACAAGGAAGTCATACCTTTATTCAAACCCACCACAGTACATCAAGGGATTTTAGTTTTTTCTCATGTCGGTGCTTTTTTGTTATTAGATTGCACTCTAAATCGCATTGCACGAAGCCTGTTCTGAAATGATAAACAGCTAGCCAGCTCGTCGCCTTAAACCCACACCTATTATAGCTTAGGGGTTAGCCGTCCAACTAGCAATAGCTAGCCTGCTGACAATAATGGTTGTATTCTATGGCCACGTACAGGGGCGAGTGACTTGTAGTTAGTAACATGTCAATATTAGCTAAACACTTATTTCGAAGACTTGCAAGCTGCGAAATTTCGAAGTTATTCCTAAATGTCAGTTTCCTTGTTTCATTTTGATGTTTTGATTGTAGTAACATGTAAATGCATAGACAATGAGAATTAGACAGTGTTGATGCCTTACGAGGTCTCATTAGCCATGGCTAGCGCTTTGGAGTAGTCCATCATTACGCGTTGCAGCCACTTTGGTGTTGGAAAAATAAAAATAAGTTTCCGGGGATGGATGGATTATTCGCGGCAAAAATGTCCCGCGAGGTTTTTCCTTTCCATGCATTAAGCAGGGGGTGGAGATCTGGCTCAGCGTATAGGAACCGACTCCGAGAAGAGCCGTGCATGAACCGTGGACAGCACAAGCAGAAACCCAATGCTTACACAGTTTCGCCGGACTTCCAGACTGTAGGCAATCTGTTGTGTGACAGTGCATCTAATGGGATGCCCAATGCCTTCATCTCTGAGTTACATGTTTAAGTTAACTCAGTAAATCGTGCGCACGAACCGTGTCTTTGTCAGAGATGGGCTCAGGTTGTTTCTGGCATATATGGCCACCCATATATTTGTTCTCAGCGTGGCTGACTTTATTATTATTGGCGTTTTTGAGGAAAACGAAAATTAAGACAATCGAACTCCGAAAGTTAAATCAAAAGTGTACCCTTTATAAGCGCTGTTGTTGAAAAAATCACTAACACTGATATTTTGGGTGCGGGAATAATAGACTCAATAAGAGGAGGGAAGGAGGAGATGCCACGAGTATCTAAGAAACAAATCAAACGTGGATGTGAAAAAAGTTGTAATCGAGGAGCACTTCCAAGACAGTTTGGCCAACGAAACTGTTCTCCGTCCACTTGTATATCCTGTTTACTTCTATCTTGGTTCAAATAAAGCGAGGCCGCGGGTCATCATTCATAAGGAGTCTGAGAGTGAAAGCGCTGAGGCAGGATCAGGTTCCCCCTGTACGTGCTGCGTCCATTATGACGTAAAAGGTACAGCTGATCCTAGACCAGCTTTCTAAACCTGAGGTGCGTTTGAACGTAGGCCCTGGCTTTACACGGTTTTAATCATGTTACCAAGAAATGTCAGCATAAGCTATGGTGACACCAAAAAGTGAAGAGCTGAACTTTTTAATGGGTCAATCAAGCACATGATTGACAGCTGATTCTAGCCCCTCCCAGTCATGTTTTCATGATGGCTGATTGGTCCAGGGCTGCGGTCACCTGATGTGGCTCAGTGCGATTTGTGTCTAAAGCAGCTGCCATAGTGCAGCAGGCCATATGGCCCATATTCCAGGAGCCAAATCATTCCTGCATTTAAACTTTAATTATCTGTGTTTATATGTGACATTTGTGCAGATGTAAGTTTATATTTGCACAGTGGGCAACCTGTAGTTTAGTGGCTGAGATACATAGCGGGGACCTCTGAGGTCGGTGGTTCAAGCCCCAGTCTGGCTGCAGCAAAAACAGCATTGCTGTTGGGCCCTTGAGCAAGGCCTGTAACCCCATGTTGCTCCTATTGGGGGTTGGCCCTTGGCCCTTGGCCCTTGGCCCTTGGTACTGTAAGTCACTTTGGATAAATGTGTCTGCTAAATGATGATAATGTGAGTATTCATCTTTGTTTGTACATATATTTGTATCTGTGTGAACATTTGTTTGTATATTCAAATGTATGTTAGTATGTGGGCATATATTTATGTTTGTAAGTGTATGCATTTGTATGTTTATATTTGTGTGCATCTGCTCCAGCAGGAAGCATGGCGACGAATGTGATCACGGAGCCCGATGTTCTGGAAAACAGCACCCAGTTTACGCTGCTGGCATGGCTTAACTCATCGCTGCAGACCAAATTCACGAAGGTGGAGCAAACATGCTCAGGTACTGCTCAACTTCCAGAACGTTCCATGCTCACCTGGAGAGGGTCCATGGTTGAATACACACGTCAGTTAGGTAGTGATAATGATGGTGTAAGCAGAGCAGCCGAAGGTGTTTTACAGAGGGAATTACCCTTTGGCAAAGTGAGGTTCAGCCGATGTGGAATTTTTCAGCTGCCATTTAAAAACCAGCGAAGAAAGATAAAGAAGGTGCTGCTTAAACAGACCCTGCAGGGGTTTCATTAGATTTCTGTTCTGTCATAAATACATGCTGTGCCACTCTAATCCTGCTGTGTTCAGGGTATAGCTTTCCTCCCACAGTCCGCTCTGAGTGGGCCATCAGCTGACAGTATGGCATGCCTGCAGGTGCAGCTTTTTGCCAGCTGATGGACTGGCTGTTTCCGGGATCTCTGGACCTGGCACAGGTGAAGTTCCAGGCTCAGGAGGAGGTGGACTTCATACACAACTTCAGCCTATTAGAGGCCAGCTTCAGGATGAAGGGCGTGACCAAAGTGAGCCCCTCCCACTTATTAAATAATAATGCAGTGGAAACCTCTTACAGTGATCACATCTGTCCAGGCGAAATCGATCACTATAAGCGGCTTCTACTATAATAGTAATAATAATACAGACAATATTCTCCCTCACATAATGAGGATTGGTTTACATAAAAATATACGTGTTCATTATTGCCTATATGTGTACTCTGTTGCCTACAGACTGTGCCAGTAGAACAGCTGATCAGGGGGAACTTCAAGGACAGTTTCACCTTCCTGAAATGGTTTAAGAAGTTCTTTGATGTGAATTTCCACGACCAAGTCTACTGCCCCCTGGAGGCCCGTAACGGTCAGGACATCCAGCCGGTGAAGACGGATGGACTCGCATTAACGAGGAGCCCCCGGAGTCGCTCTGGTAAAACGCAGCAGGACAGGCTGGGCTCACGGCACTTCTGCAGTTCTTATTCTTATTCTCATTAATCCTTGACAGTGAGGGAGATGTAGTAAAATGGTTTTTAAATGATTTATTATTTCAGAAATATTATTTCAGTTTTATTTACACTTCTTTTCCATACAACCTGGCTCAGAATCCGATGAGGAAACCCCCACCAAGACCAGGAAGCGCACGGTCTTCCTGGAGGAGTGGAGCCAGGCCTACAGCTGGGCCGCAGCCAGCAAGCTGGGCGAAATCTACGCCCACTGCGGCGTGTGCGACATCAACCTGAACGTCAACCACGGCGGTAAGTTTGACCTCAAGCGTCACCACCAGAGCATCCGGCATCGCAAGAACGCCATCAGGCATCGCAAGAACGCCAAGGAGCGGGCCAGCTCCCAGCCCACGCCGACTTCTGATTCGCTGCCCTGCAGCCCCAGCATGCTGAAGTTCCTGGACACGCTCTGTGCAGATTCTGAGGCGCTGGCGAAAGCGCGTAACGGAGGCGGGGTTTCGCTCCACGCTGCCCGCTACATTCTGGGGCTGGGTTACCCGGGTGACCTGGCATCGGTGTGCCACCAAGCGCCATACTGCCTGTACCTGTACCGCGGCCTTGAGCTGGGGGGAGGGGCCTCCACATGCTGCGCTGTACTGATTGGCTTCTTTGACGTGAAGACTGGCCGGAGCCGAATCCGCCTGCTGGACGTGATCCAGCCCCAGAAATGCAGCGGCTGCGATTGCGATGAATCGGCCGTTTCGGAGACCCTGGCAGAAACGCTGAAACGGTTCCAGATCCCCATAGCCAATATGGCCGCCGTCTATGCGGACGGTGACGCCTGCAGCGCGGGGCAGATCACCAGGCGCCTCGGGGAGCTCAGCGGCAGGGCAGTGATGTCGCTGGCTGGGCTGTACAGCCTGGCAGACCGGGCGTGTCGCGCAGGTATCACCGCCATCTCTGCTACGCCGCTGGAGCTCATCACTGACATACACCGGCACTACTCCGCCTGCTCCACCGCCAACGACAACCTGAAGCAGCTGTTCGCCCACATGGGGGCGCCAGAGGGCCTGGCCGGCAGGTCCCGGCAGCTGGCGGGCATCGTGCAGAAGATGCTGGAAATGTGGGCTGACCTGGTGACCTACTTCCGCGAGCTGAAGGATGAGGGGGCGGGGCTTATCTGCGAGCAGCTGGAGAAGGCCGGCGTGAAGGCGGCGTTCGGATTCCTGAGCCATGCTCTGGAGCCCCTGCAGGCGTTTGAGGAGCGACTGAGCAGTGGCAGGAGGGAGGGGCGCCTGCCCCACATCCTGAAGGCCGCCAGCGGGCTCTTGCGCTCCTACGCTGCCCGTTTCCTCCACCCCCAGGCCATTGCCAAGTATCTGAAGGAGCGTGACCCCGCCCTGCTGGTGGACAGGAAGCTCCACCTTCCAGAGGATGAGCTGGACGTGGGTGGGGCTGCTGCAGACTTTATTGGCGGGGCTGGGGGCATCGCCGGGTTTGTGGAAGAGGCGGTATCGTTTTATGCGGCGGTGACTGGCACGGTTGCCGACGCCCTTCCGCTTAGCGACGGCGTCCTGCGCGACATGGCTCTGCTCCTGTCCCCCTCGGGCAGAATGCAGGTCACCTCCAGGGCGGTGGGGGACTTGGGAGCCCAGCTGGGCCTGGCCGGGACCCCCACGCTGGCCGCCTGTCTCAAGCAGGACTTCCTGGAGTACCAACTGACCGAGCAGGAGGCAGAGGGGGAGGGGCCTGGGGAGGACACGCCCCTGGAGCAGCACTGGGGGGCGGTGCTGAGGACCATGGAACATGAGTCCGTCTTCCGCAAACTCATCCTGACCTTGCTGGCTCTACCCTGCCCTCCTCTGGAGCTGAAGGTGGTCCTCACTCAGGTACACAGTGCAGAGTTTGTGTTTGTGTGTGTGTGTGTGTGTGTGTGTATGTTCATGAGATGATCTTTGGCTCACATTCTGAACGTTTGATATGGAGATATGTTTCATAGCCACTCTTGATGGAATTGTCGACTTAATGTTTCTAAGGAGGTAACAAATGTATTGAAGTACAAGCATCTACTGCAGTGATTCAGACATTTACAAAGATTTACTCCAATATACTAGATGTAGTTGCTGTTTGACGAGGAGGATTGAAGTTTTGTTTCTAGTAGTAGTGTGCAGCTTTAACTATAAGTTTGTAGTTGACCAAGCTTCAACAATATTAAATAGTAGTTCAAACCATCACACAAAGAGAGTAATGTCCTTGTGTGTTTTCTCAGGCGCTGGAGAATGGAGACGCCTCTCTGTTTGATGACACCATAACGGAGAACGAGCAGGACAGTACAGTGGACTTGACCAACGATAGCTCTCCGTCTGAGGCCACACCCACTAAGCCCGCTCTCGGGAGCACATCCAGCACCCCTGCAGGCAAGTATCATACTGAGCACTGAAGGATGCTGGGTAAAATGACCCTGCCAGCCTCTTGCTCCATCATGGGTGGTCCGGCTGGTGGAGTTTCTGTCTGTGCAGCAATGCTGCTCCTGCTCCAGATTATTCTTGTTACTTTACAGCGGAATGTGTTTCTGTTTTCTGTATCCCTGAATCGTTTTTGCTGTTGAAACATTGTCTGTGGCCCTGTTTTGCAGGGATTAAGGGTGTGGAATTGGTGAAGCCGTGCTCCGTGGTCTTGGAGAAGATCCCGCGTAAGGACATTCACTGCTCATTCTGCTTAGCTGTTGCTTAGAAACAGACACTGTATCTGTGCAGTGGCATGCATACAGGAAGTGCACCCTGTCGCCGCAGCTTCCTGGATACGGCCCTGTCATTGACACAGGGCCGTATCCAGCGTGTTACGAGCCAAGAAAATAACCCTCCATTTTACTGCCACACAACAACAGACAACTTCACAACCTGACCGTTCAGAGCTCAGGAGAGAAATTTAAATTGTGACTTTGCAGTTGGCTGAAGTCCTGTGGAAGGGGGCTGAAGTGTTTTGGGAGGCAGTGGTGTTCCCCTGATGGAGGGTGGGCTTGTGACTGTGCTTCAGCTTCAGCCCTGTGTGCCTGAGGTGACTGATGGGAATCAGAGGCTAAAGAAGGACAGGCAGAGAACTACAGGAAGTGAAGTAAAGGAAGGAAACAATGGAGGAGATAGCAAGAAAGACAGATGGAGAGAAAGAAAGGAAGAGAGAAAGACAGAAAAATAAGAGAACGCTGGTAAATATTCATGTTTGAGTGTGGAGCTGTGAGCTTATGTAAGTGCAGAGTTAAGTCTCAGTGCAGGACTGGCTTTGTGCTCATTGAAGTGCAGTGTAGTTGTAAAGTTGGGGTTTTTTTATGTAAAGCGTTGAGTTATGTGTACTGAGTTGTTTGCAGACACTGCGAAGTACAGGGCTGCTTGTAAGTGCTGAGCTGTATGAGTGGAGTTGTTTGTAAGTGTTTGTAACTGAGGTATGTGTACGTACGTAGTTATGTGTAACTGAGTTGTTAGTATTGAGCTGTTAGTAATTGTTTTGCTATCTCTGTCCCACAGAGGTGGATTCAAAGCAAGATGAGACGATCTTCATCGAGGATGACATCATCTGGACTAGCTCCTCCCTCAATGTAGGTTCCCAGTGTCATCATACATCATTGTATAAGACTCCTCACAGGCCGCTGGACCTGATCCTACCTGCCTGTCAGGCAGTGATGGGCCGATTATGCGTCATCAACCAAAAATGGGTGGAGCTACAATATTCAACCACTAACTCACTGATTTGAACCAATCATACTATACCTTTTTAAAGAGTAAACCCTTTTGATTGGTAGAAGTCAGTGATTGACAGCTAGATGTAGCCACACCCATTTTAGGTGTTCTGACACCTCATTCGCTGATCAGTACTGACGGAGCCTGCGGTGCCCTGGGGAGCAGAAGAGGCCCTGTCCGCCCGCCTGTGTGTTAGGCCCAGCATACTTCTCACAATCAGGGCAGAGCTCACACTATCCTGTGATCTCAGTCACCCTGTGGGATTCTGGGACCGTGAACGAGAGACGCATTACTGCTGCACTGATTGCTAAATCACCTGGATGGAGCGTACCGATTCACAGAGCCCGCTGCTTCACCGATTCACATGCCGTGGAGATCAAGTGACCCAGTGCTGATGCAGAGAAAAACAAGGCTAGGGTGTCATAGAGGGCGTTGGGGGGGGGAGGGGCTACATGGATGTTCCGTGCTTTATGTGTCTGAAGCCACAGACTCCATGCAAACACCACACATCCTGCTGCGTGTTGTTAACACTTAAAATGTTCTTAACCTTCTGATCATCTTCTAGACATTCATCAAAGAGCATGACTAAGTCATTAGTGATTAGGTGGCTCCTTACTTTAGAACATGGGAAGCTCCTGCTACTAACTGTAATGAGCGGAGGGGACGGGGGGGAGGCAGAGCTGTGTGTCTGGATGTGTAGAGTCTGTGCAGAAACCACAGCTTCCCCAACGCCTCAGAAAAACCTGCTCACAAAACCCGCCTGTGCAGCACGCTCATGCCGCATGCCACAGAGACAGCCACGTGTGACCTTGTGATGTCATATCCTGCTGATGTCATGACTGAGCCTGGGGTGTCATGGCGCATATCTTTGGCCTCTCTTTTGAGTGGAGGAATTCTGCCTCTGCTCTGGGTTCTAGAAGGTTCTGTCTAGAGCATTCCGCTGGCATCCCTTTGACCTGCACCTGGCTGTTCCTTCAGGTGTGCGGTGCCTGAGATTCTGTGGGCCCAAGACTTGATCCAGTTCTGATGTTTATTTCATGACACTGGCTGCTGTATATCTGCTCACAAAATATACACCAGGCAAAGCCAAAGCATGCTGATCTTCTACACTGCAGAGACGCTCGCTGGCCAGTCCTACCTCGCTAAGCGCACTGTTCATCTTTGACGCGTCTGTCATCGTCTCCTCCTGCGGACTGTTTAAAATGGCCGCCAGGCTCCTGGTTTCCCCCATGTGTATGCAGGCTGGCAGCTCCTGCTCAGTCACTTGGCATTCCTGCGCTACCATGTGGCCGTAGTGTCACTATACTTGTTTGTTTGCGCAGATAATCATGCTGTTTCTTCTGAGGTTTGACCCTCCAGCTTTCCGGGATGCACACTGCATTCCACAAACAAACGCTTTGCTCAGGTTGCTGAGTGTTAAATCTGCTGAGGTTCTTTTGTTTACTCTCCTTCCTTTATGTCAGATTCTCTCAGATTTTCCTTTTTTCCGTTTCACCATTTCTGATTTAATCATTCTCTTCTTCTCCTTTTGTTTGTGTCCGTCGGATGAGGTGTGTGTATGTGTGTGAGTGTCTGTCCGTAGGGGGGCATTAGGGGTGTGTGTGTGTGTCCGTAGGGTGCTTTATTAGTCTGTCTGTCCGTAGGGGGGCATTAGGGGTGTGTGTGTGTGTCCGTAGGGTGCTTTATTGGTCTGTCTGTCCGTAGGGGGGCATTAGGGGTGTGTGTGTGTGTCCGTAGGGTGCTTTATTGGTCTGTCTGTCCGTAGGGGGGCATTAGGGGTGTGTGTGTGTGTCCGTAGGGTGCTTTATTAGTCTGTCTGTCCGTAGGGGGGCATTAGGGGTGTGTGTGTGTGTCCGTAGGGTGCTTTATTGGTCTGTCTGTCTGTAGGGGGGCATTAGGGGTGTGTGTGTGTGTGTCCGTAGGGTGCTTTATTAGTCTGTCTGTCCATAGGGGGGCATTAGGGGTGTGTGTGTGTGTCCATAGGGTGCTTTATTGGTCTGTCTGTCCGTAGGGGGGCATTAGGGGTGTGTGTGTGTGTGTCCGTAGGGTGCTTTATTAGTCTGTCTGTCCGTAGGGGGGCATTAGGGGTGTGGGTGTGTGTGTGTGTCCATAGGGTGCTTTATTAGTCTGTCTGTCCGTAGGGGGGCATTAGGGGTGTGTGTGTGTGTCCGTAGGGTGCTTTATTAGTCTGTCTGTCTGTAGGGGGGCATTAGGGGTGTGTGTGTGTGTCCGTAGGGTGCTTTATTGGTCTGTCTGTCCGTAGGGGGGCATTAGGGGTGTGTGTGTGTGTCCGTAGGGTGCTTTATTAGTCTGTCTGTCCGTAGGGGGGCATTAGGGGTGTGTGTGTGTGTCCGTAGGGTGCTTTATTGGTCTGTCTGTCCGTAGGGGGGCATTAGGGGTGTGTGTGTGTGTCCGTAGGGTGCTTTATTGGTCTGTCTGTCCGTAGGGGGGCATTAGGGGTGTGTGTGTGTGTCCATAGGGTGCTTTATTAGTCTGTCTGTCCGTAGGGGGGCATTAGGGGTGTGTGTGTGTGTGTCCATAGGGTGCTTTATTAGTCTGTCTGTAGGGGGGCATTAGGGGTGTGTGTGTGTGTCCGTAGGGTGCTTTATTGGTCTGTCTGTCCGTAGGGGGGCATTAGGGGTGTGTGTGTGTGTCCGTAGGGTGCTTTATTGGTCTGTCTGTCCGTAGGGGGGCATTAGGGGTGTGGGTGTGTGTCCGTAGGGTGCTTTATTAGTCTGTCTGTCCGTAGGGGGGCATTAGGGGTGTGTGTGTGTGTCCGTAGGGTGCTTTATTAGTCTGTCCGTAGGGGGGCATTAGGGGTGTGTGTGTGTGTACGTAGGGTGCTTTATTAGTCTGTCTGTCCGTAGGGGGGCATTAGGGGTGTGTGTGTGTGTCCGTAGGGTGCTTTATCGGTCTGTCTGTCTGTAGGGGGGCATTAGGGGCGTGTGTGGCTGGGAGAGCAGTCTGCGTCAGAGGCCTCTGGCTCGCACCGTGTTCCAGGCGGGGGCGGGTACCTGGGGCACCCCACAGAGCCTGGAGAAACACAGAGACGCCTCTAAGGGCCCGGCCGGGGTACATACCGGGGCCAAGAGCCCGGGTGAGGACAGGGTGAGGGCAGTCAGGTGTTTCCTCATCTTCGTCATCTTCCTCTTCATCACCCTTGTGGAAATGCAGTGCTGTGATCTGTGAGGGCCTCGGTATACTTCCACCGAACACACGCTTCCTGAGTGCACATAAATATACCCACTGCTACAAGGGAATCCGGCCCTGCTTACGGCAGTTAAATAAACTGACTGTGAACGGAGTCCCTAACAAAATTCACAACAATAACACATATTTGTAGTTCAGCAGTAGCTGAGCTGATGGCAGTTGGGAATGGCGACTGGCTGAAACCCTCCCACTTCACATTTGGCCAATCACTGAAGACAGTGGCCATTGCCTTTACTTGTTTGTCCTGGCAGAAAGAAAATCGGTGTGCAGACAAAGTGCAGCGAACACCCCAGAAAGAACAGGCGAACACTTTCATTGTGTCTTTTTTCCTCGGGCGAACTGTGTTCTATCGAAGTATAAATCCAGCTTTGGCGGCCACTCATTCCGTGATTGTTGTTAGTTTTGCCCGTTGTTGTTCATTTCATCACCCTCTCACTGTTCGTCTTCGTGGTTGTGTTGACCCAGTCGCTCCCTTGCAGTCCTGAGAGAGTGACTCAGAGCTGCTCTGAATGCCTGCTGTTGCTCCGGCACCTCTGCGTTAAAGCTTCCTTGGTCGAAATGTCCTTCCCAACTTTAGCCAATTTTACCACAATGCATTCTGGGAAATGTACAAAGGAAATTGAGCTCTTCAGCAAGTGAGGACATTTTCAGCCTCCTTCTTCTCGATTCTCAGATGTGCTGAGACTGTGGTTGTGGTGATATAAGAAAACTCAGAGACAAAGCAGTCCCGAGTATATCAGAGCTTTACTCACATAGATCTGTTGAGTGGAGTGTAGCAGTAGGTTACATGAAATTATAAAGCACACAAGCGCAGCCCACAGCCTTATAGGCTTAGCCTATGAAAAAATTACACTCCTATGGTACCATTCCAGACCTCGTCCCTGTGCGGTAAAAATGTACTAATGACATTGTATTTCTTCTAATGATGTCTTCCTACATGACACTGTTCTTCAATAAGACCTATTTACAGTTTTTGTTTATTTAAATAAAGTTTCGAACGTTTTGCCTATGGTAACCAGTATATGGCTTATTGTGGTTATGGCAGACAGCCCAGCTATTCTTAGGAAAATTCTCAGAAAGTAAAAAGAGGAACTTGATATAGCAGTACCCTGTTCACTAAGCAATCTTTTAAGACTTAGTATAAAAGTATAGAAATATAGAAAAATACAAGAGATTAAATGCTGCTTAATACAGGGTACTGGGGGGGTATTTACATAATTAACCTTTAACCTAGCAGAGGGGGGGTCATTTTGGGCAAACCTGATCTTCAACACAAGTGAGCTGTCAATCAATCAATCAATCAGTCAATCACTCTTTATTTTTTCATTGCACTATGTGCAAACAGGATGTCATGTAGTGCTTCAAAACGTGTGGACCACACTCCTCCACAACCCAGGAGGTGAACTCCATTGTGAATGAGGTGTAACAGACAGACAGAAGTTATACGTTGGTAGTATTACTCTGTTTGTCTTGCCCATAAAGTACCGCTGAGCTGAGCTGAGCTAACAGAGACAGCTATAGAGTGGTCTGTTGGTTGGGTATGGTGAGGTTTGTGCATGATACATGTCTGCCTGTCTGCCTGTATGTCTGTCTTTTCTTCACCTGTTAGTTATGTTTTACCGGCCTGTGTTTCACTGTCTCTGATTAACCTGCTGTGTGTCCCTTCCAGGCCTCCCTATCTTCAACTCCGAACAGGACCAGCCCAATCCCCAGGCACAACAAGAAGTCCTACTCTTACCAGGTGTGTGTGTGTGTGTGTGTGTGTGTGTCAGAGAGAGAGAGTGTGTGTGTGTGTGTCTGTGCATTTGTGTGAGAATGTGTGATAGAGTGTTTCTCCTCCATTGGTTTCTTGATGGTGGCGCAGTTATGATAGTCTGTGCTGTGCTTTGTAAATACAGTGTCTCAGTGTAAATGTTTGGGGGTGTGTGTTTGTCTCCCCCTGCAGGATGGGAGGGGCTTTGACATGGGGGAGCTGGTGTGGGGGAAGGTGAAAGGGTTCTCCTGGTGGCCGGGTCTGGTGATGGGCTGGAGGTCCAAACAGGCCCAGCTGGGGATGCGCCGGGTCGAGTGGTTTGGAGATGGCAAGTTCTCTGAGGTGAGGAAGAGGAGAAGGAGGAGGAGGAAGAATAGTGGTTTAATTCATGTCTGATTACCACCATTGCCCAGTTTTCAGTATTTCATATTTTAGAATGAGGACGGTTTAAACATAGGTCTCAGGCCTTGGATTCACTCTCCCTCTCCCTTGGTCTGTCTTTGCCTTTCCCTTTCCTCTCTCTTTCTCCACCTTTCACACTCTCCCTCTCTCTCTCCCTCTCTCTCTCTCTCGCTGATTCGCAGATCTGCATAGAGCGTCTCCTGCCCTTTGCAGCCTTCTCTAAGTGCTTCTGTACGAACTCCTTCACCAGCCTGCCTTTGTACAAGGACGCCATCTACCATGTGCTCGAGGTACTGCACTCAGCTCAACCACACAGCACTGTTTTATACAACATTGTATTAACTGTACAGAGAGTAACAATTACTTTTATATCTGTATAGAGCCATACTACACTGTCACACCTGTACAGAGCTATTTTGCACTTTCACACCGGTACAGAAATACTGGACTATTGAGTTTTGGCTACATACATAATCAGTATACTTGTGATGCTATTACATTTTGAAAAACACTCTGCAGATCTGTGAGAATTCAACGAAGTGTCCACCACTCAGTGTTGCCGTTGTTGGCCCGTCCGGGTCCTGTGGTCCAATCAGCAGGTGTATTGTTTGTGTGTGCCTGCAGCTGGCAGCGGACAGGTGTGGGAAGGTGTTCCCTCTGGGGAAGGTGAGCGGCAGGGAGGAGGAGCTTAAGATGTTGATGGACTGGGCCTTCAACGGATTCAAACCCAGCGGCCCCGATGGCTTCCGGCCCCCCCTGGAGTCCAATGGTAGGACTGTGATATCTGAAGGGGTGGGGTTACGGGGGAGGGGCGGGGTTATGGGAGACATGCAGATCTCTGAAAGGGCGGAGCTGTTTATGGGTGGAGCTACACACACTTTACAGAGGTAAAGGAAACAAGCCTGAGAACTTGCACTGTTACACGCACTCATTCCTGCAGCAGGTCACTGGACTGGGCTGCTGTTTATGCAGGCAGCTATGCGCAGTCTCAGGTGGACTGGGCTGCTGTATATGCAGGCAGCTATGCGCAGTCTCAGGTGGACTGGGCTGCTGTATATGCAGGCAGCTATGCGCAGTCTCAGGTGGACTGGGCTGCTGTTTATGCAGGCAGCTATGCGCAGTCTCAGGTGGACTGGGCTGCTGTATATGCAGGCAGCTATGCGCAGTCTCAGGTGGACTGGGCTGCTGTATATGCGGGCAGCTATGCGCAGTCTCAGGTGGACTGGGCTGCTGTATATGCGGGCAGCTATGCGCAGTCTCAGGTGGACTGGGCTGCTGTATATGCGGGCAGCTATGCGCAGTCTCAGGTGGACTGGGCTGCTGTATATGCGGGCAGCTATGCGCAGTCTCAGGTGGACTGGGCTGCTGTATATGCGGGCAGCTATGCGCAGTCTCAGGTGGACTGGGCTGCTGTATATGCGGGCAGCTATGCGCAGTCTCAGGTGGACTGGGCTGCTGTATATGCGGGCAGCTATGCGCAGTCTCAGGTGGACTGGGCTGCTGTATATGCGGGCAGCTATGCGCAGTCTCAGGTGGACTGGGCTGCTGTTTATGCAGGCAGCTATGCGCAGTCTCAGGTGGACTGGGCTGCTATTTTTGCAGCCAGCTATGCGCAGTCTCAGGTGGACTGGGCTGCTGTATATGCAGGCAGCTATGCGCAGTCTCAGGTTCTTTTCACTGCCCCCTGGCACAGAACGCTGCACTGGGCTCAGAGGACATTAAGCCATAGCAAAGGAGTTACTGTAATGAAGAGCGTAATTAGTGTGGTGATTGAGAGCAGGTGCTGGGTTGAGAAGCAGCCCATGGCCTTATGGGTAATTAGTGCGGTGACTGAGAGCAGGTGCTGGGTTGAGAAGCAGCCCATGGCCTTATGGGTAATTAGTGCGGCGACTGAGAGCAGGTGCTGGGTTGAGAACCAGCCCATGGCCCTATGGGAGATGAGCAGAGACCTCGGAGTGTGCAGAGAGAGGCGCTGGCTCAACGTGAGGCGCAGCTTGATGACACGTTTATAGGTCCTACGTCCTTTCCTGACCACTTTTCCTCGACCTCGATGGAAAATGTCGTGAGGTCAAGGAAAGATGTGAAGGAGAATTCATAAGGACTTAGGAAAAGACAGCCGCAGTGCTAAGAGAATCTGACTGCACTTACACTAGGCTACGTAATTTTGTGACGGCGGACGTTATTGGTGTGGGTCTGCCATGGTGAAACTACAAGGTTGGATACGTAGCCCCGTGCGTTCTTACCGTGTTGATTCATGCAGGCTGTATAAATGTGGACACCCCGGTGAAAAATATTACTTCGTTACCAAGGCTGGAATTGAAATAAAAAAGGAGTACAGGCTGCCGGTCACAAAAGTGAAACAAAATGGTCGTCACATTGAGAATGGTTGCTCACGCTCACCCTGCTGTCCATTCATATTTATCTACATGAATCCCAATTAGTATGAATGTATGAAAATTATTGTTACATTTATGCAAGATAGGCATAACTTGTCGGTCATGTTGATCGTTTGTTTTCATGAACAGCCGAATGATTCTGCCGCAAGGAATTGTGGGATGGCGTTATCTCCTTTCCTTTCGTAAAGGATGGTCCAGTGTACCCTATGCTAAAGGAGATAGGAAAGGAAGCATTGAAGCACCTTTGCTTAGCATTTAGAGGATTCAACCACTCTTATCATGGCTGCCACTTAGATACTTCCAGGTCATTTCACTCAGGAACCTTCCTAAGCAAAACAGACTATTTGACTGCAGCCTCAGAGCTGTTAGTCGCAGCTTGATGACACAAGAGAATGTACCAGCTAATCAGGACATTAAGGACTTTACTCAAACATAGATGAGTTTGTTTTTGCTCTTGATTTGTTCCTCTCCAGAGGTTCATGAGTAGAGCTGCAGAGTAGATGAGGGGGATTCAAACCTCAGTTACTTGCAGCTTTGCTCCAGTAGGGGGGGCAGTGTGGAGACATAACCCAAGTAACAGCTGTGTGTTTGCTGCTCACTTAATCAGATGTTGCCAGTATGAAGTGTGAGCTGGAAAACTCCTTCTCAGACTATCAACCCCCAGCCAAGAAGAAGCACATGAACAAGAACAGGCTGCTTCAGGACTACAACAGAGGTACAGCCCGATACACACACACACACACACACACACACACACACACACACACGCTCACGCTCACACTCACACTCACACTCACACAAACGTATACTCACACTCACACACACACACACTCACACTCACACTCACACACACACACACACAAACGTATACTCACACTCACACACACACACACACACACACACAAACGTATACTCACACATACTCATGCACACACATACATACTCACACTCATGCTCAGTCGTACGCACATACACACATACAAACACAAGCATACTCAAACTCATACATAGTCATGCGCATTCACAACCACACACACACTGACACACACACTCACACTTGCACACACACACATACTGACACACTCACACACACAGGTCTGCAACAACACCTCCTTCTGTAATGCTCACCTGTTTTCACCTGTCCAGCTGTGCTGATGTCATTCTCATTCTCTTCTGCTCTTCCCACAGAGCAGATGGTTCAGGAAGTGCAGAAGAAGGGCAAAAATATTGAAGGTAAGCCCTGATTGGTTGATTTCCCTCGTTGTTTTTGATGGATTGGCTTTCCCCTCTCTTAATTAGTGTCATGGAAGAGACACGTTATTGGCCCCTTCTGGTTGGATGGGTGGGGCTCAGTGCGTAGCTACTGTCAGGGTGCAGTATGGACTCAGGCGCAGACAAGAATAAAGTTTATTTAAGCCAAAAATTAAGTCCAAAAACCAGAAACAAAGTCAAAGGCAGGCAAAGGTCAAATCCAGGAAGCCACAGAGAACAGCACAAAAACACAATCCAAAAACGAGGTAGAGAAACAGGCAAAGTCGTAACCAGGCAGGCACAGCAGTCAGAATGAAAACAGGATCTGAAAATCAGTAAAACGGGTGAACAGGCAAAAGTCAGAACAGGCAGATCAGAACAGGAAAAAGGCTCGTAGTGTAACTGAGAAGAAAACGACAGAGACAAACTTGTGGACAGGCGACAAAGCAGAGTATAAACACACAGGTAAACGAGCAAAAGTGACACAGGTGAACGACAGGGCAGGTGAAACACATCAGCAATCAGGAATCAAGGTAGGAGGCAGGGCAGACACAGTAGGGCAATGAAAACAAGTGCACATGGACAGGGGAAATGGAAAAAATCAAAACACACGAAAACAACCGAACAAAACTGAAACCAAAAACAAACAAAACACAAAGTCTGGCGGCATTACTGACAGTTACGCTTGAATGGGGAAGAAGAAACATTTTTGGCCTTCCAGCCAGGAGAGGTCACTAGAGAGCAATGAGACAGATTCTTTGTACTCCTCTTACCTCAGATTTTTTCAGACAGAAGGACAAAAGAAAGTGTGGTAACCATGGCTGTTCCCCGCAGATTTCTGTCTCTCCTGTGGAAGCGTGAACATTGAGGCCTTCCACCCGCTGTTCGAGGGTAGCCTGTGCCTCAAATGTAAGGTAAGCACAATCGCTGCAGCCATTTCAGGACACAGACTCAAGTGAGCGCGCTCAGATGTGTGCTGCCTGTGAGGGGCGGAGTCTACTCTAGACTCTGCCTCTGTGATTTGCTCCTTATCCAGCCAGCACATCAAACTGCTTGTGAAGTCTGAGTCCTGTAGTTTTCCTGCACTCCACCTTTATGCCAAAATCAATACAAATCAGTAAGTAGTTAACAAAGTTATGGTCTGAGATCTGACTTCTGATAAGTAAATACTGTGATTTAACAAGAAATGTCTCCCCCTGCAGGAAAACTTAACAGAGACTCTGTACCGGTATGATGACGATGGGTACCAGTCTTACTGCACCGTGTGCTGTGCAGGCCTGGAGGTCATCCTGTGTGGAAACAACAATTGCTGCCGGTGAGTGCAGGCCACAACTGAACTCAAATTAGTAATAAAGTATGTTTTAATACAGCTATATAAATTCAAATGCAATATAATACATAGCTATCTATTACTCGTATTTAGGATATGTTACAGAAAAGGACTGAGTGAGTAGTGTTCTTATCAGACCTATAGTGCCCCTAGTGGTAATGTGTCATTACTGCAGTAGTCTCTCCCTCAGTGAGGCAGCTGAAGGCACATTTCAAAATAAAAGTCCTATTCTCCTGTGTTTGGGAGCTAAGTGCTGAGGGCTAGCCTGGCCTCTCTGAGTGTGTGGTCATCAGTGACTGAGAGCCCTCAGTCTCGCTGCCCTGCAGGTGTTACTGTAAGGACTGCCTGAACATGCTGGTGGGGGTGGGCACGTTTGAGCGGCTGATGGAGGTGGATCCCTGGAGCTGCTACCTGTGCCTGCCGTCACAGCGCTACGGTGTGCTGAAGCCCCGGCCTGACTGGAGCATGCGTGTGCAGGAGTTCTTCATCAACGAGAGCGCCATGGAATTCGTAAGAGACTACCACTTTTTCACACACACACACACACTCACACACATACACACAAACACACTCACACTCTTTCTCTCTCTGTCACATGCCCACACATGCACTTGCACACAAACACCTAGGCATTCCACTCCTGGGAGGAGAGAGCGGTAAAACATTCATGTTTTTCTAAACATGTGATTTCCCCCCCCAGGAGCCCCACAGAGTGTACCCCTCCATACCCGCCAACCAGCGCCGGCCAATCAGAGTCCTGTCCCTGTTTGATGGCATCGCCACTGGTCAGTGCTCACATCAGCATGGTTACCGTGTTCCGCCCTGTGTAACGGCCCAGCCTTAGCGGGGGCCTTTATGGTAACTATGGTGACGTAACTACCTAACGAGCCAGGTGTTTTTCCTGCTTGTGCCCGACAGGCTACCTGGTTCTGCGGGACCTGGGCTTCAAGGTGGACAGGTACATCGCCTCGGAGATCTGTGAGGACTCTGTTGCCGTGGGGATGATCAAGCACGAGGGCAAGATCATGCACATCAGTGATGTGCGCAGCATCACCAGGAAGAACGTACGCACCCCACTCTTCTGTGACCAGAGCTGCTCGGGCCCTGCTCTTCTGTGGCCAGAGCTGCTCAGGGCCTGCTCTTCTGTGTCCAGAGCTGCTCGGGCCCCGCTCTTCTGTGACCAGAGCTGCTCGGGCCCTGCTCTTCTGTGACCAGAGCTGCTCGGGCCCTGCTCTTCTGTGACCAGAGCTGCTCGGGCCCTGCTCTTCTGTGGCCAGAGCTGCTCAGGCCCTGCTCTTCTGTGACCAGAGCTGCTCAGGCCCTGCTGTTCTGTAGTCAGAGCTGCTCAGGCCCTGCTCTTCTGTGGCCAGAGCTGCTCAGGCCCTGCTCTTCTGTGGCCAGAGCTGCGCTGACAATGCTGATCTGTCAGCAGAGCTGCTTAGCTTCAGTCCCTCATTCTAGTGTTTTTCTGTATCTGTTCTGGTCTGTATCTCCTATCCTGTAGTTTGAAATTGGTATTGCAAAATGATCGATAAATTGGCTTGTCTGAATGTATGCGAGTT